>BGNK01001020.1:35519-90338 GCA_003297005.1 Symbiodinium sp. clade A Y106
CCCCCCGAAACCCTCAACGACTTAGGAATCGCCGGCTGGGCGTTCGGCCTGACATTCTCCGAGAACTCATAGAAGCTAGAAGTGCCAGGTTTTAGGGTTCAGCCCTAAACCCTAAACCTTATAAGCCCTAAACCCTAAACCCTAATCCCTGAACCCTAAACCCCAAAGCCATAGGGTGCAGGGACGTTCTTGCAGCATGCGCTATCTGTTCTGGTGCCAGGTTCACCGAAAGGGCTCAGGTTTTCAGGCTCCCGGGGGTATACTTAGCCTTAAAGCCCCAGTAAATTCCTAATTGTAAGCACCTCTGAAACCGAAGGCCGTAAACCGCAAGGTTCCGAAGGTTCCGAAGATAAGAGCAAAACTACGAGCAAAAGCTCTCCACCTATAGACGTTAGGGCTTAGCAGAGGGCATCCTGAACCGCACCTTACTTAAATTTCCATGGGACGGGACTTGGTAGCTAAGGTCATAAATAAGGTACCTATACAAATACTTCATTATAACCTCAGTTGAAATACTTATACCTGTACTTATAAGGCCCATGAACAGTAAACTCGACACGCTAAACCCCAAAGGGACCCTAAGCAATCAGAGAATTTCCTGTGGACCGTCTGAGGCCACGTGATTTAGGGTTTAGGGCACAGGATTGGGACTGGGGCTTACTTAGGGCTGGGCATCCTGCATCACAAATTACCAGCAAAATCGCACCCATGAACAGCGGAACTCTCAAATGCCAAACCCCAAGCCTAACCTTGAAGCCCTCACGGTCCTAAACCTCAACGCCCTACAACCCTAACTTATGGCCCCAGCCCAAAGCCCGAAACCCCTAAAGCATCAAACCCGAGATCCCAAAGCACCAAACCCTACGCACTAACAGAAACTGCCCACATTTCTTAAATAGGGTTTTTGGGTTTAGGCCAGGGGGTTTCCCAAGCCCTGTCAACCAATTCTAAAATCCTTCAACCGATCCCTTAAACGGAACCCATCTAGAACCCTCTTCTCGAGAGTCAAAGCAGCCCAGAAGCGAAAACAAAGAATATAGGCTTAACATAGGGATCTCCCATGCAAACCCCTTCTACTGAGGCCCATCAGGGTAGGGACATCCCTGAAAGATGTTTCAACAAACACCATAAACCCAGAACCTAAAATACTAAACACTAAAACCCTAACAGTCCTTTGCGGTGACCCGATTTGGGAACTCTTTAAAGCTATTAAAGACTGATCCCGGACGCGTCAGCCCCACCGCTTTGTAACTCAGGGCCGTCGCTGTGGCAACCTGACTATGCAAGGATCAGGATTTTCGCAGGGTTTTACAGGATTGCTGCAGCTGAAAAATATGCCGTCATGGAGACCTTAAACGAAAAAGGGCTTCGTTCTCTCATCTAAAGAAGTCTAATCCTTAAGCAAGAAGTACTAGGCTCTTTGGGCAGATGACAACAGGTTTTTGGGCTTGGGGTCTCGAAGCTTCCCGGGTTGGGGGTTTCATATAAGGGCCTTAATAGCTGGAATAGCGTTCTAGGGGCCCGTTATACTATGAGCCCCGCAGCCTCCTCTTCTGTATACTGTAATTATAGTAAGGAACCCCCAACATAGTATCTGTAATTATTTAATCCCCTATACAGTAAACCCCATAAAGTTCGAAACCGGATTAAGGCCGAACCACCCCATGGCTGTCTGGTTCTTAGTAGGGAATGGGGCAATGGATCGCTATAGTAGTCGGTTTAGGGTTTAGGGTTTCTGATAGTCCCTTAAGGTCCCCTATAGTAGTCCCAATAACCCATAGTAGTCCCTATAACTATATAATCCCCAAGACTAGTCCCCATAACCCATTCCCCCATTCCCTACTCAGAACCACCCCATGGTGGGAGCATGTCAATGTGGGGGTTTAGGGTCTTGGGGTTTAGGGGTTCAGGGTCTCGGGTTTAAGGGTTTAGGGTCTTGGGTTTAGGGCTTTTGGGTTGGAGGTTTAGGGGTTAAGATTTTTTAGATATGCGTGGGACTGCAGCGGGAGCCCGATTGGCAAAGACGAGTCGAAGCCAAAGTTTACATAGCACTGTGGCAGGAGCGCGACTTTGGCGTGTGCGTGCTGCACAGGACTGTGGCGTGAAGACGATGTGCAGCCCCGAGCAAAACTCCAGAAAACCCTAAAGTTCAAACCGTCATTAAACCCTAAACAGGTTTGGAACACAAACGGCCTCAGAGCACCTCAACCCTAAACCTTAAAATTCTGATCCCGAAACACTGAACCCTGCAGCCTAAAATAACCCAAAGCCCCAAACCCCTAAAGCCACAAAGAGCCCTAAAGCGGGACCCGGGCTGTTGATCTGGGCTGCTTTGCAGCACCGTCGCATCGATAGCAGCCGCCGACCTCTGTTTAAGCTTATCTCTACCAGGGCTCTTTCAGGGATTTAATTCACTTTGCCATAATAGGAAATTATTAGGGATCTATAACAAACACTACGTATGGTTTCCTTATTATGGTAATTTATATTAAATGCCTTAACAGCCTTAACAAGAACCCAGCTACGGATACACATATACTAGCATTATGGAATTGGGTCCCAAAAGACCACGCCTGTTATGGTTTTCCTTTCGAACTAGCCCGGAGGGTCCCAAATGCCCAAATAGCACGGTTACAGGCGCCAAAAAACCACTGTGAGTGCAGCATCTGGACCTAGAGAGAACCCTGCTATTCGGATACTTTTGGGGAAGTACCTTAAACCCTAAACCCTAAACCCTGAACCCTAAACCCTAAACCCTGAACCCTAAACCCTAAACCCTAAAGACCACTGGGGTAAATCCGTATGCCCTCTCCTTGGCAGTCAACAGTCATTCAACTCTCTCCTCCCGAAAATAAGGGAGCCTACTATGGCGGAGTTTCCGAAAATAGGGGGTACCTTATTTTGGGGTCCTTATAATAAGGATCTTACTATATAGGGTACTATATTAGGGTCCCACCCTAAATAGTAGATTCTATGGAGACCAAAATAAAGGTACCCCTAATTTTCGGAACTCCCAAATGGCTGGCAGGGTTTTGGGGCCGTTCGCTAGACTCCGTCAAACCCTACAGAACCAGCACCCCCCAAGTACCCTTTCACAGAGCCCTTATGGTCCGTAATATATTTAGGATTTAATAGAGGGTAGTTGGGGGGTGCTGGAATGCCCAGCCTTCCAACTGACAGGGAGGGACCACAGCCAAAACTTGTACCAGTATCAGGGCAGTACCGGGTGACTTCGCTTACCTGAACCCTAAAGGGACTTAGTAGCTAGGCTATGAATCAAGTAACCATGCTACGTATTGTTGCTTATGACCCCCTTTCAAAATGTCCTTATACCCTTACTTACTAAGTCCCTAACTAAGAAATGTGACTTAAATTCTTATAGTAGGACCCCAAATGTGATTTAAGGAATATTCCTTACTTAAAAAGGATTCTATACTGAACTTAGACCCCCAGAAAAATCATAATTTTAGCTGATTCTTAGGAATTATAAGAACCAAAGAGTAAAAATTATTTCTAAGCACCCCTGAGGATTTTGGAAGGTCTGGGTAGCTTGACAATCCTGATGGGTCATAGCCATAGGCGACTTTGTTGGGTTCAGGCTGAGATTCCAAGCCGCCCAGGGACTCCAATACCCCTTAGTTACCGAATATTCCTTAAAGCATAGTAGGGATCCTGTTTGAATTTAAGGTATATTCCTTGATTAAGGGATATTGGAGTCGCTGGCCGGCAAGTACCAGTGGATCCGAACAAGCCCTACTGACCCTAAGGCTCCATGTACCCATATAGTATATACTTATGCCTTAAAATACCTATATAGAGATCCCTTTAAGCCTTAAAAGTATCACAAAGGTACATGGAGCCTTTGGGTGTGTAGGTTGTGTAGGGTTCGGGGTTTAAGGGGCTACCTTATTACTATTTTGCAGGTAAGGCTTACGGTTTATGTAGGCTCTCGGTCTCGCGGGGCAACGGTTCTAGGGAATAGTTCCCCAAAGGCTCCATGTACCTTTGTAGTAGATACTTAAGGCTTAAAGGGGTCCCCATGTAGATGCTTTAAGGCCTAAGTATATAATTACTATATGGGTACATGGAGCCTTAGGGTTCTTGGCACCTGACTGTTAAAAAACAACTATTTGCATGCTTGGACTCTGGGGGTGTGTACTTAGAGGATCAAGGGTACTACTGGGGAACCTAGGAGTATACCCTACGTCTTAACTAAGGAATATATCTTAAATCATATTCGGGATCCTACTATAATTTAAGGCATATATTCCTTAATTCGGGGATATTAGAATCCCCTAAACGCTAAACCCTATAGATCCCTGAAAAGGAGCCCTATAGATCCGTCATGGAACCCTTTAAGGACCCCTTAAGGGAACCCAATAGATCCCTTTCTATAGATTGTAGTTTCCGAAAATTGGGGGTACCTTATTTGGGGTCCTTATAGTAAGGATCCTACTATTTAGGGTGCTATATTAGGGTCCCCTATTTTCGGAAACTCCCACATCCCTATACCCAGAGACTCCAATATCCCTTAATTGAGGAATATCCCGTAACTTATAGTAGAATTCTTAATATGATTTAAGGAATATTCCTTCATTAAGGGATATTGGAGTCTGTGGGTACGTATGGCAGCAACCGGCGCACCTGAGAATCTGCTCCTGGAAACTGTTCACCGGACGCATTGCTGGCGCACCCGCACCCAGAGCGACCTGTCAGGAATTGCAATCCCTAAACGGTCCTTTAAGGGTTCCTTTAAGGGTTCTATAAGGGTACCATAAGGGTTTGGGGTTCAGGGTTTAAGGGTCCATGTACCCAAATAGTACATACTTTGGCCTGAAAATAGTCCCTATACAGGTAATTTGGAACCAAAGTATATGCTATTTGGGTACATGGACCCTTGGGCAATTCGACTTATTCTCGGGTTTAGGGTAAGTTTAGGGGTTTAGGGCTTGGGCGTTCAGGATTCAGGATTTGAGGGTTTGCAATGCTGCGGGGATATTAAGAGGTAGCTTCAGCGGAGGGAGCCAAAAACCATCTTTGAAGGCAAACCAGGGGCCTGAATAATTAAAACTAGGTTTGCGAGCTAGCATAATATAGAAGCCCTAATAATAACCCATGCTCTTTTGGTGGTTCCTGATTAATTGCATTAGAATATGCTCCAAAACCCTACTATAATTATGAAGGAACCACATATTACTTTTTGATGTTGAGAAGGAGCCCGATGGCATAGTTTTTACTCGATATTCAAGTTCTCACAGTATAATGCGGGTGGAAGAAATTATGCACCACTGTTGAATATTGCATCTGGTCAAAACCTGGGCTTTTAAGCAACCAGGGAGAAAACGTATAAACTTTTATTTCATAATGGTTCCCTTAAAGCCTTAAGAAAAAAGTACTAAAGCGTGGTACTCCAAAGCCCAGAAACCTGGCAGCACTTCTTAACATTCCTTCCGGAAGCCTTCGACACCCACGTGTTCGAACGAGCAAGGGTTTAGGGTTTAAGCGGCTGGACAGCAACAGGTGACAATCTTCTAAGGGGTGGTTAAAGATTTCGCCCGTACACCGTAGCTTTGCTGCGGCTGCAAAACCGAAGGCCAATACCAGTGACGGTTTCCTTGTTACTATCCTGAGTTTTTTTTGGGGGGGGAGCTGGGGGAGTGAAAACCCGGAGCTAGGCTCCATTACAACCACTGAAGGTGCATAGCGGGTGAAGCAGTAAATGGCTATTGATAGTTCGATGCAGCGACTGAGTGAGAGGTTGACCGAATGACTGGCAAAATCATGAGGGTTGATGGCTGGATTGCTTGCTTGATCGGTTGATTACATGTTTGCTTGCTGCATTGAGCAGTTGTCAGACTGAGAGAGTGTGCTGCTGATGAAGATGTGAGGACCCTAAACCCTAAACCCTAGGAGAACTGACATCTAGAGGACGATTGTCGACATTGTTGGGGGCACGCTCACCTTGTGGTTAGAGGACCTAGTTCATGGCTGTGGCCCATCAATAAGTCATAGGGACCCTTAGGGGGTTGGGGGGAGGGGGGTAGGGGACTATACTTCCTTAAATAGGCCTTGTATTAAGGCCCCCTACCCCCCTCCCCTACCCCCCTAAGGGTCCCTCATATGGATAAGAAAATAGGCCAACCAAGAATGGTAAACATCTTTTAAGCTCTATAAGGATCCATGTACCCACATGTTGTATGCTTCGCCCTTCAAGTACCTATATAGGAAGCCCTGTAAGGCCGTGTATATTATATGTGTACGTGCATGAGGCCCTGAGGGCGAGCCAAGGCGTGCCAACGCATACTCACCAAGCCACGCCCGCCTCGCGTGCAAGAGGTGTAACACCATCGCCTGGGGAAGATAGGTTTGGGCTTTGAGGTTTCGGGCAAGGGGCTTCCCAACAAAGTGTTCTAGGGCTCCACTTGAAACGCTTAGAGGTTGTATAGAGGAATTGAGTTGTGAGACATCATCACAAGGTAAGCATCATATTTACAATGTACTACCATTCTGATAACTTTTCCGAAATCCAAGGTTCCTCAATCAGGACTTTTTAGGGTCTATTTATATTGTAATATCCTGAAAATAGGCCCTACGAAACTCAGGTTTGCGTTTCAGCGGTTTTTGCCGGAGTTTGGTCTGCGGGAGGAAGGAGGGTACTGCACATGCACGGCAATGGTTATTCAGAAGAGTAGGGACCCAAAAAAAGCACATAAGCACAAGCATTTTATAGGGATATCCCTACCTTGTTGGGCTTCATTATAAGGGGGTTTATATAGGATATCCCTATCCTAATTTTTGCTTATGTGCTTTTTTGGGGCCCTAAAGTAAAGAGTGCGCTCTCCTACTGCAGAGGGTTTCATCACATGACTGGGGCTCTCAGCTGGCAGCTGGCCAACTATTCCTAAACTATAGGGGTCGCGTTTCGGGCTTGGGGTTCTCTGTCAGGGTCTCTACCAAGGGTCTCTAAAAGGTCTTCTTAACGGCTGCTTTCTTGAAGACTTCAATTCACGGCTCCAGCCCAAACTATGTAACTAACAATCCTTGGCTGACTTCTGAACCCCTGCTAAAGTTAAACTTTTAACCTCCTTATTATAGTTCATATAAAAACCCAAAAAGTTAAAGTCCAACGAGCCAACCAGAAGAACGCCAAGTAGCATCACTCCTTCCGCATTCCCATACAGAGCTCGTCAAAACGTTACTACAACAACCGACTGCATGTGACCTTGCGACTGAGTTTTAGATTACTAGCAACCTCGCTATGCGCTGGTATAGGCATTACAAGAACAGGAAGTACGACCAATCATTATTCAAACTTCAATCACGGTTTAGGGTTTAGGGTTTAGGGTCAATAGTTAAAACACAAACCCTGGAAAATCCTAAGCGCACCGAAAAAAAGCACCATCCCAAACCCCCGAAGCCTGAACCTGGAACTGCAAAACCCTAATGCCCAGTTCTCCCAAGTAATATGGGAGTCTCCGAAAATAGGGGACCCTAATATAGTACCCTAAATAGTAGGATCCTTATTATAAGGACCCCCAAACAAGGTACCCTAATTTTCGGAAACTCCCATATTAAGCTGGACAACATCCCCTCAAAGTTCACACCTACAGCTATATGAAAACATACCACGAAGCCCGTACCAACCCACCACAAGACACTTGAAGATTCCTTTGGAGAAGCCTTATAGAATCTGTGCTCGAACTATTGAGACAATCTCATAAATCCTTTCACAACTCTACTTTACTGAATTTAGACTCAGCTGTTTCTTAAGGGTTATAAGAAACAAAAGCTAGAAATTATTTCTAGGTACCCCTAAGTCTTGTAAAAACCCATGCGAACTATTGGGACAAGTGGCCTCCTGCGAGCATGGCTTGCAGCGCCGTGTCAAAGCTCGGACCTGGGCCGGTTCTTCTAAGTGTTCCTAGCATAAGCCCCCAAAAGTGTACACTTTTAGTTTTATAGCGGGTAATATTATCCCAAAAAGTGTAAAGTGTATCCACTCAGCTGCTAAGTATAAGGGTTTCGGGTTTGGGTTTAGGGTTTAAGGTTTAGAGTTTAAGCTTAGGGACTTCTATTGGGAGTACAGGGGAAAGATGACAGAACTATAATCGAGAGACTGAACCTACGCGGATCATAAACAGTGCCGCTGCAGGCTTCAGAGTAAACCCGAGGCTGTTGAAGCCATTTGGGAGTTTCCGATAATTAGGGGTACCTTATTTTGGGGCCCTTATAATAAGGATCCTACTATTTAGGGTACTATATTAGGATCCCCCATTTTCGGAAACCCCCATTTGGAGAAGCTAGCCTGCCTCCAAGCTCCGCGTATGTCATGCTGCACAGCGAGAAAGAGTGGTGTTCAACGCACCGTGTCTTCGCTCCCATGACGGCTGCTCAACTCAACCCTAAACCCTGAACCCCTAAACTTTACAAAGCGCACCAAGCCAACCCGAAGCGGCCTGAGCCTACTGTTCCAGGACAGCACCAATACCAGAAGCCACAGCCGGCCACAGCTTAAAGCAGAGTCTCCAGCTTAAAGCCTCTGAGCCTCAGAGCTGTTTCGGTGGTGCCAGGACATTCTACGATGTGTTCTGTCAACCTTCGTGACACCGACAAGGTAATGGAAGCCGGAGAACAGCAAAACTCTTGAATCCAGACTTGGCACAAGAAGCTGGAGACCTGGGAGAATGTGCGGAGACCCCAGCGGCTTTGACGCACCTGTGAAGATTTCGGAGCATTTGGTCATGAACCGCACATCCCACTGATGCCCTCCGAGCATCTGAACAAGGTGCACGCCGTACTTACATAGGGACTATAAGGGGAGAATTGCTATTACAAACCATCCTTTCAAAGCCTTATACTCCAACC
Organism: Symbiodinium sp. clade A Y106; assembly: GCA_003297005.1. Lineage (NCBI taxonomy): Eukaryota > Dinophyceae > Suessiales > Symbiodiniaceae > Symbiodinium > Symbiodinium sp. clade A. Next base: position 44,385 of record BGNK01001020.1, read on the forward strand.
CTTAAAAACACCCTTTCTTAACTGGGCTTTTAAGTAACCAGGGAGAAAAAAGTATAAACTTTTATTTCATAATGGTTCCTTTAAGAAAAAAGTATTAAAGTATGGTACTCCAAAGCCCAGTTAAAGCCGCGTACTAGATACTCCGATCTATGTCTATATTGGTCCCCGAGATCGCTGGCACCAAGCAGATCAACCTTACAGTTCTGGTCACATTACATTTTAAAAGGCCTTAATGATCCCAAAGGGTCCAAGTATCACTATGGTATATACTTATAGGGTATTTTGGGGGTCCAAGTATCATTATGGTATCTACTTATAGGGTATTTTGGGGGTCTAAGTATATACCATAATGATACTTGGACCCTGGGATCACACAAAGTGTATATGGGGGGCAAAAAATGTTGTAGCTGTTTTGATGTTTCTAAGGGGTTGCTACTTCTCATTCTGCCGACCCCCTTTATGCCACCTGAACATGTGAAATTAGGGTCTAGGGCTTGGGGCTTATGGAATAAAGGCCACTTCAGTTGCTGAGATCTTGGGTCCTTCTCTGTTTGACTAGGCTTCAAAGTTATCGCACGACGGACGCTGGGCCGTACAGGCGATCGCAGTTTAGAATCAACAACCCCCATCAAGGGCTTGTCCTTCTTCGACGAGCACGTCAACAAAACTTCAGCAACCCAAAGTGTCCATGTACCCACATGGTATATGCTTTGGCCTTAAAGTAGTCCCTATATAGGTACTCTGGAGCCAAAATATCTACTATTTGGGTTCTACGGCTGATGGACAAAATCCTGCATTACCCATTATAAGGAATATACCATAATTCCCATAGTTTAGAGTCCTGAAGGTCATGCAGGATTTTGTCCATCAACAGTAGGACCCATAGGGTAAGTGCATAAACACTGGAAGGAGCACCGCATACAGCTTCTCGAAGGGCTGTCGTTTGAGGTCCGCACCACTATCGTCCATGTCCCCACCTGCGGAGAGAACGGCAAGGGGACAGCCCTAAATCCTAAACCGAGAAGAATAAGACAAGAAGCTGCAGATTTTGACTCCGAACGTTGGGTTGCCGCGTACCTTCATGATCAGAATGAAGTGGGATCCGTGACATGAGAGTTTCAGACAATCCGGGACCGCATTCAGCAACTTGTGTTCTTACAGCGATCCTTGTGCATTGGGTCTACATTGAGGTCCCGACTTTCCTGATACTTTGATACTTGCCAATCCCTAAAATCCTTACAGTAAATGTAGTTTCCCTTCAAAGCCCTATCACACCTCTGTGAAACCCAGCAAACAAGTGCCCTGAACACTAAACCGTAAAACTCCCTAAACCCTAGACCCCTTGTAGAAAGAGAGGAAAGATCCCTTAAAGTAGCTTGAACCCTAACCCCCCTCAAACTTCGAAATGCAAGAATCAGCGCCTGCGACTTCGGCAGAGAATCCGAGGCGATTCCCCAGAAGCCTCCCCGGAGCCGGTTTAGAGTTTAGGATTTAGGGCCTATGGTTTAGGGCTACTTGTTTGAAGGTGTCGAAGGATCTTCCATAATTGTTTCCTGTGCTTTCAGGCGGTGTATAGGGTTTAAGGCTTATGGCTGCTTGCTTGAACCGGCGACGGTAGACGGTTTAGGAGTTTGGGGTTGTTTAGCGTTTAGGGTTTAGGGTTTGGGGTGTGTGCAGTCGGCCGTGAGCACTGAATGCCAAAACTGGTCAAATTACCGTTTGCTAGCACTCATGCCGTGTCAGGATCAATGACTGGAATGTACTATTGCGTGTATGTGCGTGTTCCAGGTTCAAGATATGATCAAGGAACAAAAGCCTTGGACTGCACAGCTTTATAAAGGTAACCACAAATCAAAATCAACGAACCCCAAACGCTCAGCCGTAACCCCAAACTCTCGACCCACTCCAGCTGCCATCCGAGCCACTCCACGAGTGCCGAAGCTGTGAACACGACCTCAGCAGACCCCCCACGTGTGCATAGGAGCCTAAGGGTTTCAGGTTTAGGGTTCAGGGTTCAGGGTTTCGGGTTTAGGGTTTAGGGTTTTAGGGTTTAGACTTTAGCATTGGCTATTACCCAATAGCCATGCGCGTGCAATTACGAACTTACTAACCTACATGCATTACTACCACAAGTCCAAGTACCTTGTAGTATCTTACTGTACCCCTACAGTATTAGACTATCCCTTAGCTGTAAAATTTCATAACAACCCTAGAGCAAATCTCCAGGAATCTTGACTTAAGCACCTCAATGGCTTTGCGGCTCAAACCCTACCGTAGCCCTGTAGCAACTCCTAGTTAAAAGCTACGGCGCTCCGAGACTAGGCAATTAGGTTCCAGGACGTGACTTGAAACAATCAGGGTTATCTAGGGGGGTAATTAAGGGGTTTAGGGTGTTGGGTTTAGGGATGCATTGGTTTTAGGGTTTAGGCACGTTCAGGGTCTAGGGCTCATGGGGTGTACGGTTAAGGGGATATCCAAGGCTTAGCAGCATTTGGCTTTGTTGCGGCAACTTGGGATTAGGGGCGCGCAGCTTGGGAAAACCTTGCCTTCAAGCAAGAAAACCTCTCACCCCAGACCGTTCCGATGGGCGACCCCCGATCATTAACCCCTCACAGCCTGAGCCCAAACGCGTGCAACGGTTTTGTGACGAATGCCTCGGCGGCTGCCCTAGGGCATCCCTGCTTTGCCTCATCCCAGTCTTCACAGGAGCTTCGCGTCACGGCGTGGCTCAGGCTTTTGGGCTTTAATATAGGGGCCTCAATAGCTAGAATAGGGTTTTGCATGGGGCCTATTATACTATAGTTATAATAAGGAACCCCCTAAAATAGTAAAGGTAACTATTGAGATAAGCTCCAGAGTCTGATCTTTGTTGGGGCTTGGGTCTCGGGTTTGGGGTTGAGGGCCCTAAGGCTCCATGTACCGATATAGTCTATACTGTGGCCTTAAAGTAGTTCCTATGTAGGTACTTTAAGGCCTAAGTATATACTATATGGGTACATGGAGCCTTAGGGGGGTTTGGGTTTAGGGGGACAAGGGTTGTAGGGGTTTCGGGTTTCAGGGGTTCAGCCATTCTGAGTCGGTAAGAGTCTAGGGTTTAGGGTTTAGGGGTTTAGGGTTTAGGGTTAGTCCGCAACATCATTGGGATAAGCTTCATGTCCACCGTAACAGATAATGCATGTAGGGTTCGATCATGCTTCCAGTTATACCCTGCAACACAAACTCAAGCTGTAACCACGCCACACTGCCAAAAGACCACATAAGCACAAGGATCTCACAACGGAGTCTTTTGGGAATCCTGCTTGTAAGGTTCCTCATACTTCGAATACGGGAGTCTGATGTTTATGTGAAGTTTCAGTCCCCCAATTAAACCCTAAACCACAAACCCCTTGCCGTAACCCTCTGCGAAGGAGAAGGAAAATCCCTCAGCTGTCCACCTTTGCTTGCAGACCTGCAGGTTCTGAACCTGAAACCCCGAAAGGGGTCCTTTGAGGGTTCTATAAGGGATCTATAGTATAGGGTTCTGTATTAGGGGCCTTGATAATTAAAATAGTGGTTCCTTAACCCCGAAGCCGATTGAACGGGGAAGTGCTACTACCAGTGTTGTTTTGTTAGTCTGCTGCAGCTGACGATATGCAACTTCTGAGAACTAAAGCATTGTACACAGAGCGATTATGCACCTTTAAGATCAATATCATCATCCTCGTGATTAGAATCATCGTCTTCTTCATCACCATCGTCGTCATCGTAGCAGAAGCGATAGTAGTCGCCGTCGTAGTGGTAGTAGCAGTGATGGCGGTGGCGGACCCCAGACCGCAGACTCGAGTGCTTAGGACTTCTTGCAAGGCATCTCTCCTTTACCTATAGGATCATACCCTACCCCTTTTTTAAGGTACCTACTTTTCTATATAGGAGATCCTAACCATAAAACTAGGCAACCTAAAAAAGGGGTAGGGTATGACCCTCTAGGTATATAAGAGTTAGGATCCTGTAGGGCATATAGACCCTCTCAAGAAGGCACCTTTTAAGAGAGCCAGAAGTAGGGTGAAGAAGGGTCCCCTTCAAGGGGTCCGCCTTGACACTACCTACCCTAAGACTCCATGTAACCATATAGTATATACTTAGGCCTGAAAGTACCTATATAGGGACCCCTTTAAGGCCTAAGTATCTACTGCAAAGGTACATGGAGACTTTGGCTAAGGACCAAAGATTCTTGGAAGGTGCGCCTGGCGAAGCTCCCAGCTCCCTCCGGGTTCGAGAGTAAGCCTCTGCAGTTCCCAGAGACTCCAATATCCCTTAATGAAGGAATTAAGGAATATACCTAAAAGGTTCCTTAAAGGGTCCCTTACAGGGATCTATAAGGGCTCTATAAGGGAATTAAGGAATATACCCTAAGTATAGTAGGGTCCCTAATACGGTTTAAGGTTTATATTCCTTAATTACTGGGCTTTTAAGTAACCAGGGAGAAAAAAGTATAAACTTGAATTTCATAATGGTTCCCTTTAAGAGAAAAGTATTAAAGTATGGTACTCCACAGCCCAGATTAAGGGATATTGGAGCCTCTGCAGCTTGTGGGTTCGAGCATGACTGCTGCTCGCCAGACTCCGCCTTGCTGGTGTGGTTCGAAATGGCTTAGGGTTTAGGGTTTAGGGCTTAGGGTTTAGGGAAGTAACTAATTGCCCTAAACCTAGCCACTTAGCTCCAAAACCTTCCAGCTGACGAAGCAACGAAAATTCAAGCCGAAGCTTGCACCAAAACAGACGACGGCTGGACGCAATGCTGCTCTCCGCAGCTGCACTACAGCCGAAGGCTGAGAAGACAAAACGCGTGTTCAGACACTGCGAGGTATCATAGAAACCACAGCGCGTTGAGACACTGCGAAGAGTAAATGAGTTTCACTCATGTACATAGATATGCGCTCTGACTGGTTGGAAGCATCGGTGCAAGTCTTACTTACTAAAGACAGAACCTGACCAACTTGCACCTGTTGCGAATCCATACCCCGGAAAACCCAACTGCTTCCCATACCCAAACCCCGAACCGTACCTTAAGCGAAAATGGTCATTCCTTTGTAGAGTCCCTATACACCGCAACTGGGGCTTATATCAGCACGCTGCAAAACGTAGGCTGTTATAGGTCAGAATGCAGCCTCAACCTTGAACCCTGCACCGTTTTTGCCATTCTTTCTGCTCCGACCTAAGTCATTGGTGGAGAACTGCGGTGTGAAGACTAGAACCAACTTGAAACGGTCTCCCTCCTTGGGTTTTCATCACAATCTCGTAAGTGTCTTACAAGAGCCAATGTGGTTTATGCGGGCTGACAAGGTCGGTTTATGCAAGCTTTGCTACAGCGACGGCCCAAGACCAGGTTGTCGGCCTAAGGTGCAGTGCTCAGAATTCTATTATACGGGCCTTAATAGTTGGAAGAGGGCTTGGGGGTATACTAAACTAGAACTATAATAAGAAACCCCTTCACTCAGAATTCTAGTTTTCGGGGCCTCCAGATCTTCACTCGGCCGAAGAAGTCAACCAAATCAAGTTCACCCTGAGGGCTCTCTTTGGTTTTAGGTTAGGCTTGAGGGTCTCAGTGGAATATCTTGAGCCCAAACCCGAGACCTCGAACACTCAGGATCCCACGACCTTTCCCCAGCTGGACAAGGATGCAGCTCCCAGGCCCAAATTGATGGTGGTTTTTTCTTTCTGTTTGTTTTGGTATTACCGTATACCGTGAACCAACCCCATATGGAATCTGCGGCGCACGCTGCGACCAACATGTGAAAGAGCAAAGCGGAGATGGAAATCGTCATGATCGCTCATCGCTTTGTGTTACAAGACACTTCTGGGTACGTGCAAGCACGGCTAAGAGTCTAGGGATTCAGTCATTTGTCCGATCCTTCATATTCTAGAGCTACCTTTCGTCTATGGCCGCATTGTGGACCACACAGCACTACCTGTAGCTCCACATGAACCTCTACTTAGGACTCTACTTCGAGTAGTTGCATGCTGTAATAATGCAAAAGTCGACAGAAACGGCATGATACCATCAGAACCTAAACCCTAAACCCTAAACCCTCAGAACCCTACACCTCAAAGCCCTCCAGCCTTCAAATTAAACCAGACGGCGTCCTGCCAAAACCGCCACCGCGACAAGCCCTGAACCCTAAAGGCTCCATGTACCCATAGAGTATATACTTGGGCCTTAAAGTATGTATATAGGGACCCCCTTAAGGCTTAAGTATCTACTATAAAGGTACATGGAGCCTTTGGGGAATGCCCTGAAGCAAGGACCTTCTACCGCTGTGACGACTCCGACTGCGGTTTCGGCCTTACGGTTCAGTCAGGGTTTAGGGTTTAGGGTTCAAGGTTTAGGGTTTAGGATTTAGGGTTTAAGGTTCAGGGTTAGGGTTGACTCCGCCCCTAACTCCGACTACTGCTGCGTCTGCAACTACGGCTTCGAAAACGACGGCGACGACTGGTACTACTACTCCTTGACTCTGACTCCTACTATTGACACATCTCCCCGAGGTTCAAGTTTGCACATGCGGCAACACATGTCCATTATGACGGCTCATACTTACTATACTCGTGCCACGCCTCAGGGTTTGTTCAGTCTAAACCCATGAAGCAATCTAGGCAACCAGGTAAATGTTAGGAGGTGCGGGCGTCGGTGTGGGCAGCAAGTTTGTTGTTGGTAGCCGTGCATGCTTGCTTCAGCATCCCAAGTTCACCATCTAAGTTTTTGATGCCTGAGGTACATATGTAATTAATTATTGAAGCGAGAACTTGCCTGGTTAACTGGCGAACCGAGTCTCTGCGGAAAGAAGCAGTTACTATGTTCTATGACAGGCAGGCAGACCATCAACTCCTTCTGCACAAGAAAAGGAGTTTCCTCTGGCTTAGTGGAGGGAGGGAGGGAGGGAGAGAGAGAGGGTTTAGGGAGACAGAGAGAGAGAGAGAGAGACAGAGAGAGAGAGAGAGAAAAAAAAAAGAAAGAGATGATAGAGAATGTGTGAAGCCTAAACTCCAAGTCCAACCCCGAACCTGCATCTTACCCTAAACCCTAAACCTGCATCCTGAACTCCCACAGCTCTGCACAGCTCAGGGATTCAGGGAAGAGGCCGTGGATCAAGGGCTTGAGGCTGATGTAGGATTTTTAAGGTTTAGGGTTTAGGGTTTAGAGAGTTTAGGGGTTTGGGGTTTAGGGTTTAGGGGTTTGGGGTTTAGGGTTTAGAGAGTTTAGGGGTTTGGGGTTTAGGGGTTTGGGGTTTAGGGTTTAGGGTTTAGAGAGTTTAGGGTTCAGAATTGTGTACAGCGAAACTCCAGAAAGATGGACCCTGGGTTTACGATGATTAGTGCTAGGACCCCTCATACTTTGCCTTTATGGCATGAGGGTAATGATGTTCCAACTTTCTGGCTTCTACTTCTACTGTAGATCTATGGGGTATAAGGATTCGTGTATTAAAGGCTGACTGTGTAGATCACCCTAACCCCGCCGTGCTGCGCACTCCAGCAGAGCAATCCTCTTCTTGTTAAATGTTGTTAAAGGAGCCCCTCAGGCGCCCTTTGGCAGGAGGAGCTTTGAATAGGGTTGAGAGCGTTGCGTGGAGAACCTTATATGGACACCAGATACTCCAAATGGCGTAGAAGACATGCAAGCAGCTGGGTGCCAGCAGCACAGGCCTACGAGATGTTGCAACGTGAGGGTTCCAAATCCGAGAACTTTAGTTAAACAAAACTCGATCGACCCTAATTCAGCTAATATACGGGCCTTAATTATTAGAATATGGCTTTGGGGCCCATTATACTATAATTCGAACAAAGACCCCCCCCCAAAAAAAAAATAAAATAAAATAGTATAGTTAATTATTAAGGCCCCTATACTATGTTGATCGCAACCTTCTTCTCTTTGAGCCCTCAGCAGACAGACTCAACATCCACAACCCGACAGTCCCAACTCTGAACCCTAAACCGTAGCTGTTCCCATTCTAGGGTTCAGGGTCCAGGGTCTCAGGGTTAGGGTTTAGAGTTTAGGCTTTAGGGTGAATCCTAAACCGTGGAGGTCGAACACAACGCCTGCTCGACACCCAAGCTGCCCGGATTGTCTCGGTCGCCTGATACGTTGGGTACTCCCCCCACCCTGTAACAGTCTATATTAAGGATGATAACAGGGCTATGTACAAGTCAAATTAATATGAATTTTATCCAACTGTTACAGAGTCCCAAAGGGTCCTAGGTACGGTTATGGGGGATACTTCCCCCAAAGCATAATAGTAATTCCCAATACTACATTCTACGAATTCCCTGGCGCTCCAAATAGCCCAAAGTAGGTACTATTTGTAGACTTTACACCCCTAAGTAGGTACCATTTGCATACTTGGAGCCCTGGAGAAGAGGTACTTTGGACCCTTTGAGAGAGTGGGGGACATACCTAACTGAGACCCCTTGTGGGGGGGAGGGGCCCTGAGAGACCGATCCTCGGAGTTTACCAGAACTCCCCAAGTGGTCCTTAGCAGAGCTTTTACTATTTAGGGGTTTAGGGTTTGGGTTTAGGGTTTAGGGTTTTAGGGTTTAGGGTGTTCTGAATCGCGAGTATTCTGGATATAATAGAGAGTCGTTGGGGGAGTCTAAGTAAGGTTAGGGGTTTAGGGTTCTGGGGTATATGGTCAGTTCCGGATATTATTAAGCCGATCCTATCTGTTTGGCGCTGACCGCTCGGCATATCGCGCTGCGAGAGTCGTGCTAGACCATAGAGGGTTTCTGTCTGGTGCTTAGTAGGGAACGGGGTTCCGTTAAGGGGTCCTATAAGGGGTCTTTTAAGGCTACAGTCCCTGTCTGGTGCTTAGTAGGGAATGGGGGAATGGATCCGTATAATAGTCCCTATATAATCCCCAATAATAGTCTCCATAATTAATCCATTCCCGGACAGGTTTTGTTTCGGGGCCCTCTTGATTGTTGCTCTGCGCTGGGCCATTGACCGACAAGCAGGCGTGGCCACAGATAGTAAAGTGCCAGTGGCTCTGACATCTGGCAAACATAAACCAAACTGACAGTGTCTCTGACATCCATCAACGTTGGGATGCACTGCATGCCTTCTCAGTTCACCCTTCCAGGGCAAGCAGTCTCATCCCAGAAAGCTTTGCGCGTCACTGCCATGGCAGATTGCAGGAAATGGCAGGAACAAACTGAGCCAAAGCGGCCGCCACCTTGCAACATACCAGGTCCGCAACGCAAGGACCATAACTTCGCGACTAGGAAAAGGTTTCTTGCTTCACACAGCTGTTTCGGGCATGCACTCTACTCGATTTGTGGGAAAGATAGCTCACCTGTATCTAAAAACGGCTTTCCAAAAGCTTCAGACTTCCTATAGACAGCATATTCAGGAACACTGTTTCCTTGCAGAGATTTGGACTTTGGGCAACATGAACAAGCTCTTAACCCTATTTATGCTAAACCCGAAATCCCAAATGCCGGATTGTAAATCCTTGGCCAGAAACTTGAAACCCTCACCATTATGATTAAATGCAACACTTAACCCTACACCTTAAACCCCAAAAGCCCTAATCTCTGACTTTATCGCTTTGCTGCTCGGCTTCAGGCTTCGAGAGACTCCGAACTACATCGCCTGATGAAGCCATTTCTTATCGTCTGGCTCTTCTTTAGGGTTTAGCCTCTGTGACCAAAAGATCAGGACTCAGCTGTGTAGACATAAAGATTATACACATATATGTGTATACACATGTAGATTCGAAAGTATCTAGTATCAAGCATAATAAGTGAACTGTCATTTCTCATTCAGTATGACCCATTGGCCCATTGACGTATCAAATGACATCTCTTTCCATGCCTTCCGTACCTGTCCCAAATTTCCGGATTGATCCACTTCTTCATTATAACTGTTCCGTACATATACGCACGCGGTGCGTGCAGCTCGTGCATATCATGCCGAAGAATTCAACCTTTTCCATAGTCACTCTGTACTGTAACTCAACGACAGAGGAAAGCTAAGACACTACCGCGTGGGTAGTAACCGGGTAGTATGGAGGTTTGATTGATAAGTAGTGACACGAAACAACAAGCACAGCTCCTACATATACAACACACCCGATAACTGCTTACACAGGCCTTGTGATGAACCTTAGTTACGCCAGGAAAACCCGGCTGACCTTCGCTGCGGACATGGCGCATGCTATCCTCGCTTTGCAAAGTGGCAGACATCTGGCTCAGACACGCCCGAGGGCTACAGTCACATATATAAAGGAACAGCAAGGTTTAGGTACCAAAAACCATTCAGAGTATGGAATTTGGGTCCTAAAACCCTAAACCCTAAACCCTAAATATTTGGACCCTCGAGGTAAACGGATAGTAGCTCACACCCTAAACCCGAAACCCACATGTTACTTTCAAAGCCCTAGTGACAGGTTGCTGCAGGACACAGCCTTTCCACCCAGTCACCTAAGTAATGGGTTACTGGGTTTAGGGCTTAGGGTTGGGTTATATATGATATGGTTGGTAACCTACTATCACTGCAGCCCTAGGGAAAGCCTTGGCCAAACTGAAACAGGGTTATTAGTCCCTTATTCAGGCGGCTTTGGAACAAAGGTCCTCTCAGCTCGCTTGCAGTTAAGTCGAGATTGGGCCATGCAATGCAGCCATAACATATGATGTGTTTCCAAATACCTCCGTGTTGCTTTTCATTGGCAGAGACACTGCGTTAAGGACTAACGATTGCCAAGAAAGAATGTACAGGATTAGCAGCAACAGCCCTTGCAAGCCCAGTTGGCCTCCACACTTCCTTTGCTCAAATCCAAGGTGTACATCCTCAGTTCTTGCATGATTCGCCCCTAAAGAGCCCTCGAACCCGACTGATTAGGAGGTTAAGTATTAGGTGCTTAACTAACACCCCAAAGCAGCAACAACCATTGCCTGCCACCCCACGAATCAATTGAAACAGGGGTCGCCGTATACTTGGCTGACTTCTGAACCCCTCCTAAAAGTTAAACCTTTCAGCCTCCTTATTATAGTTTAGGGTTTAGGGTTTATAGAAACCCCCAAAAAGTTAAAGTCCTAAGAGCCATCCAGAAGAACGCCAAGTATAGTACAGTCACATCAAAGGAAGCCTAAATCATCCCCAAGGGGTCCATGCACCCAAATAGGGGTCCTTTAAGGGTACCATTAGGGTTCCTTTAAGGGATCTATAAGGATTCTATAAGGGTTTAGGGTATAAGGGTCCATGTGCCCAATTAGTGTATACTTTGGCTCCAAAGTACCGAAATAGGAACTACTTTAAGGCCAAAGTGTATACTATTTGGGTACATGGACCCTTATACCCTAAACCCTTATAGAATCCTTATAGATCCCTTAAAGCAACCCTAATGGTACCCTTAAAGGACCCCTATTTGGGTGCAAGGACCCTTAGGGCATCAGAACGGGCTTTGAGCGTATGCATCGGCAGGATTAACCCCAAAGGCTCCATGTACCTTTATAGTAGATACTTAAGCCTTAAAGGGGTCCCTATATAGGCACTTTAAGGCCTAAGTATATACTATATGGGTACATGGAGCCTTAGGGAAAGCATTTGCCTATGGGACCATGTGGAGGGCACGGAGTACCCACAGGTGCAGTCTACGTGGCCTGGCTAGCGGAGGAATTAATCCACCCGTTCCGGATGGCGGACTTTGGTGGAGGAGTTTGGGGGGGAAAGGGTTTTGCCAGCTGTTCAAGACCAACATACAAGAGGAAGACCATGATTTTGCTATAAGTAATAGGAGCCGCCAAATTGGTATTGGTAATTGGTAATTGTTTAGGCCCTTAGAGTAGTTTCTGAGGTCTCGTTGCTAAGCATTCGCTGTTGAGAGGACCTCCGCCCGAGGGCCTGAAGCCAAGGCTTGTTCTAGGAATCTCGTCCTCGATGCAAACCCAACGATGTGTGAGCGCCGCAGAACTCAGCAATCCCCCTCGGAACCTGGAGCTGGCTCACGTCTTCCTGTACCAAAGGTTGAGGGAGCTAAGGGTTTACCTAAAGCCCCTCAGCCTTCCCCGTGTTTTAATGTACCTATAATTGAAAAATAACAGATCCTAACCATAAAGCTAGGTACCCGAAGAAAGGGGTAGGGCATGAATTTATACGTAGTTGACGGATCATGGGACTTAGTAACTAGGATTATAAATAAGATAACCATATGTGCAATTATATAACCCCAATCAAAGTAGTTATGGACTTACTTAGTAAGTCCCATGATCCTCTAGGTAGGGTCTCTCCTAAACTCTCTTTGAAAGACCTCGACCGGTGATTCGGGGCTTTAGGCTTTTACAGGTGTCGGGCTAATCGTTCGGTCGTCATTTCACATTGAGGGTGTCTGAAGCTCACATCAAGGGTTTATGGGTTTAGGTTTTAGGGTTTAGGGCTAAGGGAGTTTTGGGGTTCAGAGGTTAAGCAGAGACATGCAGAAACTGTACCTTGCTACTCCGGAGTGCATCTGTGATTCATACAGGTCACCCGCGCTTTTCCCACTTCATCCAACGGACAGTCCCTCTGACTCTTTGTGCTGGTGCTAAGGGGTAGGATAACCAGGCTCCTACATGCAATATGACATGTGATCAAACGTGGCTCGAATCTTCACACGTGGAGGGTGCAGCGTGCCAGACCCAACTTCTTATGATCAGCTACTGCTGCTAAAGACAACGACACCACCACCACACCAAGACTGGCCGCCGCGACCGCCACCGCCACCACCACCTCCACCTAAACCCTAAACCCCTGATTCCTTGTATTCTACAGGATATCCCTCAGGCAGTTCAAAGCCCTCATACAGGAGCTTTAACCTTTTCAACAAAGTGCCGGGAGTGTTATCATAAAACAGTTGCATAAGGACCATGATGTCGTCCCATATGAAGCCCGAATGAACCTTTGTACAAATTCATTTTGGTTAGTTGAGGGATTTAGCGTGTGTTTGTTGGCAATTAGGGTGTAGATTGGCAGACTGCGGGCTTACATATAGAGTAATCTATGCACAGTAAGAGAGGTCACGACATCAATTAGGGCTTTGGGTTTAGGGTTTAGGGTTTAGTATTTTTGCTGTTTTAATACGGTAGCCTGGTTTCCATAGGTAGAGATTTGTGCCTGAGGCTTTTGGCTTCGAGGCTTAGAGCGACCCGAGTCCCATTGCCCAAGGCAAACAAGAATCACGACGTCAAGATCCTACTTGTCGGGTATCATGGGGAACCCAAGGTTTTCAGAATATAAGGACTATATAGGGATTATACGACCACAAAAGGTTAAAGGTCACCTACTCTACTACTAGGAGATACATAAGCTCGGGCTCACGGTTTAAAGGTTTAGGGCTTTGGGTTTAGGGTTGTTCCCAAGGGTCCAAGTATCCAACTAGTAAGGTGTCAGGCGCCAAAAAGCACTTAGACTAGGGCTAGGGCCTGAAGCCCTACAATTTGGGTACTTGGACTCTCTGGGATATGCAACAAAAACCAATTACATACCCAAGTTGACAAAGAAGTACATGCTCAGAGGCCGAGTTAGTTAACTTTGTACAGTGACCTCCAAACACTAAACCTTATAACCCTTAACCTTACAACCATAAATCCTTAACACTACAGCACAGCTCTGAAACACTAGCCACCATGTGGGAGTTTCCGAAAATAGGGGACACTAATATGATACCCTAAATAGTAGGATCCTTATTATAAGGACCCCAAAATAAGGTGCCCCTAATATTCGGAAACTCCCATGTGAAGCTCAAAGCCGCAGAGCCCCCTAACCCAGAGGACCCAATATCCCTTAATTAAGGAATATGGGTAGTTGTCAATATTAGGGTCCTTTTTTGGGGTCCCTAATATAATACGGCACCTATTATTTAGGGTACCCAAAAAGAGGCCCTAATTTTGACAACCACCCAAATAGCTTAAATCATAACGTGAAGCCCCTTATAATTTAAGGTATATTCCTTAATTAAGGGGTATTGGGCTCTCTGGGAACTCCATAAAATCGCCAATGGCCTACGTGCCAAACCCTTTCGAGGAGCAGCGGGACGAAGCAATTGTAGAAGGTCCTGGTGCAGAGCGTAGCAGTTAACGCCACAGGAGTGGATAGTATTATAGCATGGAGTTCGTATAGTACAGTATAGCATCGTAAAGTATAGTATAGTATATCGCATTATGGTACAGTTGGGTATAGTATTTGGCAGTAGAGTCTACCTAGAGTAACCGAGGTATTTCAAAATGGGCGTGTTTTTTTTTTCAGGTATTTTTGTTTGTATTTGTTTGTTTCGTCCGTTTTCTTGGTCTTTGCTAGGGAAAACACTATTTTCTTACGGGTTCTCTGTCATTTTCTTTCCTACGGATTCCGTGTCATTTCCTTAGGCTTTCCGTGTCATTTCCTTCGGTCTTCAGAAGGAAAACATACGTTACCTTGGTTATTCCTCGGGAAAATCCGATTTTCCTGACCTTTTTCGCATTTTGGACGGATTTCGTGTTGTTCTTGTTGTTGTTGTTGTTGTTGCTGTTGTTGTTGTTGTTGTTGTTGTTGTTGATGTTCTTGTTGTTGTTGTTATTATTGTTGTTGTTGTCGTTGTAGTAGTAGTAGTAGTAGTAGTAGTTGTTGTTGTTGTTGGGTTGTTGTTGTTGTTCTTGTTATTGTTCTTGTTCTTGTACTTGTTATTGCTGTTGTTGTTGTTGCTGCTGTTGTTGTTGTTGTTGATGCGGTTGTTATTGTTGTTGTTGGTGCTGGTGTTGGTGCTGGTGCTGGTGTTGGTGATGATGTTGTTGTTGTTGCTGCTGCTAATGTAATCCTTGCTGTTGTTGTTGATGTTGTTCTTCTTGTTGTTGTTCTTGGTATTGTTATTGTTATTGTTGTTCTTGTTCTTGGTATTGTTCTTGTTCTTGTTATTGCTGCTGTTGTTGCTGTTGCTGTTGTTGTTGGTCTTGGTGACGTTGTTGGTGTTGGTGTGAAAGTTGGTGTGGGTGTTGTTGCTAATGTAATCCTTGTTGTTGTTGTTGTTCATGTTTCTGCTTTTGTTTTTTGTTGTTGTTGATGATGGTGCTGTTGCTGCTGTCGTTGTTGTCGTTGTCGTTGTCGGTGTTGTGGTTGTGGTTTGTTGTGGTTGTTGTTGTGGTTGTTGTTGTGGTGGTGGCGGTGACCTTGTTCTTGTTGTTGTTGTTGCGCTTCCGTGTCATTTCCTCAGGTTTTCAGCAGGTAAACATACGTTACCTGTTACCTTGGTTATTACTCGGGAAAATCCGATGTTCCTGACATTTTCGCATTTTGGACGGATTTCGTGTTGTTGTTGATGTTGTTGTTGCTGCTGATGTTGTTGTTGTTATTGTTGTTGCTGTTGTCGTTGTAGTTGTAGTTGTAGTTGCAGTAGTAGTGTTATTGTTGACTTTGTTGTTATTGCTGTTGTTGTTGTTGGTGGTGGTGGTGGTGGTGGTGGTGTTGGTGCTGGTGTTGGTGCTGGTGTTGGTGTTGTTGTTGTTGTTCTCGTTGTTGTTGTGGTTGTTGTTGTTGTTGTTCTTGTTGTTGTTGTGGTTGTTCTTGTTATTGTTGTTATTGCTCTTGTTGTTGCTCTTGTTCTTGTTCTTGATCTTGTACTTGTTGTTGTTGCTGGTGTTGTTGTTGGTGTTGGTGTTGGTGCTGGTGCTGGTGCTGGTGTTGGTGTTCGTGTTGTGTTGGTGTTGTTGCTAATGTAATCTTTGTTGTTGTTGGTGTTGCTATTGTTGTTGTTGTTGATGGTGCTGTTGCTGCTGTCGTTGTTGTCGTTGTCGTTGTCGTTGGTGTGGCTGTGGTTGTTGTTGTTGTGGTTGTTGTTGTGGTGGTGGTGGTGGTGACCTTGTTCTTGTTGCTGTTGTTGTTAATGGTGCTGTTGTTGTGTTTGCTGTTGGTACTGTCGTTGTTGTTACTGTTGTTGTTGTCGTTGTTGTCGTTGCTGTTGTTATAGTGGTAGTTTTTGGTTCCTTGCTTCCTTCCTTCCTTCCTCCTTCCTTGTTTCCTTGCTTAGGTTTTTTTAGGGAAACCTAAGGAAATGGCACGGAATCCATCCAAAATGTAAGGAACATGCTGTTTTCCTAGGAAAAACAAAGAAAACGTACCAAAAAAAAATCCCCCCCCCNTTAATGATACGGCGACCACCGAGATCTACACTCTTTCCTACACGACGCTCTTCCGATCTCCCCCCCCAACAAAAAAAACAGAAACTTTTTAAAATAGGGAAACGCACCTATTTGTTCAGGTCACATCCTTGTTGTTACGGTACATTGGCTGCGTACTCTAGGTAGGGGTAGGGTTTTAGGAGAAAGTTTAGCGTGTATGTATACATGTATATACATATATGTTAGATTGCAGTATATTAATACTTCGAACAGCGTTTCTAGTGTAATAATAGTATGCTGGAACGCCGGGGAATAGACTGTATGTTAATCAGAAGCCTACGACCGTGAACTCAGGAAATCGTGTCGCTGGCCTCACTGCTCCTTCGCCGAGGTGGTACCGTCGTTGCATCGAGCCTTGGATGGGTTTAGGATCGTTGGACCCAGGGTTTCAGATGCTTACCTTAACTAGACGTAAGAGTATAGAAAAGGTGCCCTTTTTGGGTTAAAGGGGGTTATAAGGGCACCTCAACCCAAAAGAAGGGAATAAGGGCCTACTCTGGGTCCTAGTAAGGCTTCAGGATTTCTGGGTTGGGGGCCGAGGGCTTTGTGAGCCTTTCAATTAGTCGCCCAGAAGCTGGGTTTTCCCCTAAACCCTAAACCTCTGGTTTTCTGCGAGCAAGAAGCTTTCGGTGCATCAGAGGACTCTTTTAAGTAAACTTTGGCCTGCCGGATCGTCCAGATCCACTCCAATAAGGCTCAGGGTGTATGGGGTTTAGGGGTTCAAGGTTTAGTCTTTAGGGCTTTGGCGTTGAAGCTTTAGGGTGTTGGGGAAGTTTAGGGTCAAATGCAAGCCTGGCAAGCCTTGCAGCCCTACCAAGTAGTATAAAGAGTTTGTTCTGCTGGTAAACCCTAAACTCCCTAAACCCTAAACCGAAGTATGGTTCGATCTGGACTTCGCTCACGTGGCCCCATTGAATCTTCTAACTCGGCGAGCGTGGCCAACGCATATTCTTGATACGCTCAGGCAATTATGCGGGTCACGCCTCAGCCAAAAGTCAGCTTAGAGGTTCATGGGGCTTATAGCAAGTACATAAGTCAGCCTCGGCACAGCACGCCTCCTGGCGTAGAGCCGCGAAGATATCAACGGCGTGGCGAGGATGTTTGACCTCGGCCGCAGCGCCAGTGGAATTGAAGCAGGTTAACGGTTGCGGGCGTATCCGCAGGTGCACAGTACTTAAAAGGTTCATGGGAATTTGTACCTGGGGGTTATACATGAGGAAACTGTACCTGAAAAGTACTTTTAACTTTTAGCCTCGCTTAACCTATAGTACCCTTCGAGAAACCTCAAACAAAATCGTACAGATCCTTTTAAGGATCCCCAAAAGCTAGACCACCCAAAACTGCAAACCCTAACACCCTAAAACCCTAAACACTAAATCCTAGCCCTAAACCCTAAAGCGTAAACTCTAACCCTTAACCCTAAACTCTAAACTAAACTCAAAGCTAAGTCCCAATAGATCCCTTGAAGCCCTATAGATCCATTTAAGGAGCCCTCGAAGCTAAGTCCCATAAGCCTTCAAGTGCCTGAGATCTCAAGCTCGGCTCTCTGGTACCCCTAAGGGCCCACGTATCTTCTAGTGCTCTGCCCCTAAAGGACCTGTATACATGTTATATAGGCTCTCTCTCTCTATATATATACATATATATATATACACATACATATATATATATATATGTGTGTGTATGTATTCTGCATATATGTATATATAACTGTATGAATATATATATATATATATGTATATGTATATGTATATGTACTAACCCCTCAACGCCACAGTAAATACGATAGAGGACGCGAGCCCTTTAAACATACACCCCCCCAAAAAAATCTCGAAGCCCTGCTTGGAGAAGCATTCATTATTGACGACCCAGTAACCCAGGCACCCCAAAAGGGCGAAATGTACCCGTTTTTGCCGGGCATATCCATTTTTCTAAGGCACGTTGGATACTCTAGGTAAACCACAAAACCATGAATGCTAAAGCATAAACCATAAATCATCCGTCATCATCATAACCGGGGCCATGTGCCGAACCCTCAAGCATCATCACCTCAACAGTCACTGGTGTTGCCAACCAACCTGACCCTCAAGCGAACCTTGTCAACATCCCCATTATCCTGCCCGTGGTTGCTGATCTCTTGGAGTTCATCACCGGCGACATATTGATCATCATCGTCATCGTTCTGACTCACCATCAGCACCATTGTTGCAATCTTCAGGGCCGTCCACACCATGTATTACCACTACTGCCATGATGATCACGGTCGTTATCACCTGGGACCTCGCCAAGCAACAGCACTGTCCACTACCCCCAGCGGCAACTCTGCATGAATTAACCATCACCGTCGTCGTCATGCATTCCTCTCCTCGTCTTCTTCGCGCCCCGCAACAGCAGCACGAGCAATCATCATCCTTATCCTCAACATTATCATCATACTTATCCCCGTCTTGTCCCTCTGCATTTAAAAGCACCGACCTGAATCACCTGTACTAAGTATCCTCATGTTCCTTCTTTTCGTCGACAGCATCACGATCAGCGTCAATGTCAACATCCCCATGTTCCATATTCTAATACACCGTACAATAATCTTGTTTCTCTAAGTCTAATGAATTAGATGAAGTTCCCAGAGACTCCGAAACCTCTTGATTAAGGAAAAAACCTTAAGTCACATTAGGGATCCTACCATAGTTTAAGGTCTATTCCTGAATTAAGGGAGTTTGGTAGCTCTGGGTTCTACAAACTCAGCGGCTTCGGAGGAGTCTGCGAAGCCCAAGGAGCCTCCTGCGATTCACGCGGCTTTGGTTGAGGTCTTAGGCTGATTTTTGCTTAGGACGGCTATGACGGCTATCTTTGGTGTATGAAGTTGAGGTTTAGGGATGTTCAGGGCATAAAGTCCGAACCTGAGGGGGGTAGAGTGTTCCGGCCAAGCTGGAAGCAACGAGAAACCTAAGCTACCAAAATATGAGGCCGTAGGCTGCCAGCTCCGAACAGCAAGCCTGGAGTGTTATGGCTTACCAGCCCCAAGTGCCCTTTGATAGAGCCCTTTCATGTAAAATAGAGTGTAGTTGGGGGGTGTTGGTATGGTTTATGGTGTATAGGGTTTAGCTCTGCAGTACCTCATGTTGTTTCGTTACTTGCTTCTGTTTCCGGGTTGCGGCTCTTCATGTTAGAGTCAACTCGACTGAAGGGTTCGAAAGAAGGGATGGCCGATTTGGATGTCCTGCTCATGGATATTATGGTAGGGATTAGGCTTGTAGGGTTCATAGGACTTTAGGAATTCAGAAATTTTGGGGTTTAGAACTACGGTAACATATCATTGTCATTTATTAAATAACATTCGGACCGCAACGGGATCCTCGACACAGAGCGACGACGGCCTTTCCCACGGCGCTTTCTCAATCTCAGCCTGCTGGACGTCAACTTTGGGCCCTAAGCAAATCTTGAAACTAATGTAGGAACCTGATTAAGAAACCTTGGGGGCTTTGTTAGGGTTCCTTATATGAATCCTACTATTCTGGGGTTATAGGCCCAGGGTTTCTTAATCAGGTTCCTACATTAACCCCAAGCCGGAAACCCTAAACCGTGAACTCCTAAACCTAAACCCCGGGTTGAGGGCGTAGGGTGCCCCTGCATAAGAATGGTCTGGAAGCCGTAATGCAGGAGTCTCCTTCATAGTTAGAACGAAGGTTTTGGAGTATGCTGTTAGACTATGGAGGGATCCTTGTTCGGATTTGAAATCCCTAAGGGTCCAGGTACCCGAATAGTATATACTTTGGCCTTAATGTACTCCCTATATAGGTACATTGGGGCCAAAGTATATACTTAGGGAATTAAAGGTATTAGTGTATATTCCTGGTTTTAATGGGTTTTGGAGTCGCAGCGTTTGGAGTCTCAGCGTTGTCGATTTAGGGGTCGGGGCCTCACCCCTACCGTTTTGGCATGGAGGACCGAGCCCAAACCAGGCTTATTCTCAGCAGAGTCACCACACCACCATCGCAAAACGATGAGGGTAGTTGTCAAAATTAGGGTCCCTTTTTGGGTAACCTAAATAATAGGTTCCGTACTATATTAGGGACCCAAAAAGGGACCATGATTTTGACAACCACCCAATGAGGCCAGCCAGTGTAGGGTTTACGCGTGAATCCGAAACCTTACGGTTCGACCGGCCCCATAGTCCCAGAGAGCCCAATACCCCTTAATTAAGGAATATACCTGAAATTTTCAGGGCTTCATACTATGATTTAAGCTATATTCCTTAATTAAGGGATATTGGGTCCTCCTGGGTCAAGGGGGCATAGCAATCCATTTAGCAAGGTTGGGCTACAGGTAAGGATTAGGGATGCCTCATCTCGCCTTAATTAAACCCTAAACCCCTAAACCCCCATATTGGGTACTGCTCCCCATACAGTAACAGCCTATAATAGGGTATTATTAACGTCCTGATATTTCTATGTTTAAAATATTATCCAACTGTTACTGAGTGGGGGCAGTACCCAACGCCCCTAATTATAAACCCTGCAACACACTATCGCCTTTGGAATACCCTTGTGACCATCCTCGGACCACACCGCCAAATCGTACGCACCAAGGGTAGCATATCCCACGACACTGCACTCTGAAATTACTCTGAAGGGGTTTAGGTTTTCCGTAAACCCTAAACCCTTAGGAGTTTAGGGTTTAGAGTGTAGACATAGGTGAGCTGAGTGCAGTAGTATGCAGACATGCCCACCCCAAACACTACTCACAGCGAGCCAGAACCGAGCCAGGCAAAAACTAAGCCAACACCATGAAACAAACTGGATTTCGCAATTTAGGTTTTGCGTGGGGGGTACGTTCTGGGCCGAAGGGCCCTGTCATTGATTTGCCGATCTGTGGCTTCGAAGGCCCCCCCAAAAAATTTCGCCCGGCGGTGTTCGGGGGCGGTCGAAGGTATCCGGGGCGTCCGGGGGTGTGCGGGGGCGTCCGGGGCGTCCGGGGGTGATGTCCGGGGTGTCCGGAATTCCGGGGGCCAGTTAGAGCCAACACCATGAAACCAACTGGATTTCGCAATTTAGGTTTTGCGCGTCCCGTTAGAGCAATGCTCCGGGAATAAGAACAGTGCCCAAAATTTCGCCCGGCGGTGTCCGGGGGCGTTCGGGGGTATGCGGGGGTGTCCGTAGGTGGTGGGCGGGTTTAGGGGTTTAGGGCTTCGGGTTTAGGGCCACCGACAAAAGGAAACAGATTAAAGATACTCTCATCCAACTTGACCCACCCAATCTTGGCAAGTTCCTCTGACCGGTAATACCAGACAAAACAGCAGCTCAAAACAACTCTGAAATGATCCGCTCTCAGCTAGCAAACATTGCTGCATTCACGTGAGATGCCGCGCTAGTGGTGTAATATGAAAACGATCAAGGTTGGAAGCAGTGGCAGAGTTTCTGATGTTAATCGTGTTCCACATGCTGAAGCAGACAATGCTGAGAACGAGAGGCTGATGCTGATGGTGTTCATGATGATGCTCCCAAAGGCTCCATGTACCTTTATAGTCTGTAGTAGATACTTGCGGCTCAAAAGGGGTCCCTATATAGGTACTTTTAAGGCATAAGAATATGCTATATGGGAGTTTCCGAAAATAGGGGACCCTAATATAGTACCCTAAATAGTGGGATCCTTATTATAAGGACCCCTAAATAAGGTACCCCTAATTTTCGGAAACGCCCAAATCTGTCTGTGTACACCTTCGAACCTCTCTGCCTCCACCCTAAACCTCCGTCAGCACCTCCTGGAAAACGAGCACCTGGATGATCTCAACCTGATCAGGATCTTTGGGGAAGACTTGGTCTTTGAACGGGGTTTCATAGCTTGTGTGATAGGGTTGCATGGGGTTTTGTAGCTTGTGTATAAGTGACTAAAAGTAAAGTTTTGGAATCTGGAGGTAGGTTGTACCATAGGGGCGTTACTGACTAGGGTAAGGTTCGGGGGGGTGTATTGTACAACAGCTGCATTGTAACTACGTGGGGACTGCCCCCCCCCCCAGTGTGTGACGAGCCCTCTTGCCAAACATGTAGGATCGAAAAGAATAGGTGCATGAACCCGCGAGCTTTGTCCTCTGGTTATTTCAAGCAAACCCTCATCCCTGAAATTCAAACCTTGCATGCGCAGAAGTGGCTTCGGGCTGAGAAAATGCCTCTAAGACTGTAAGCCTTCAACCTCTACTTACACCACATAGGCCCCTGTATCCCTACACCCTACACCTCCAAACCCAACCGCTAAGCTCCTCAACACTAAAACATGAAACCTCTAAGCTCTAAACCACCGACCCTAAACGTTAAACCTCTTAGATCTTCAAACCCAACCCTAAACCCGGGACCCTAAACCTTAAGCCCTTGACCCTTTAATCCCTGGACTCACCCGACTGAGCTCTTAAGGTGAGTTGATCAACCCTACACCCTAAAACCCTTCAACCGTAAACGCTTCGTACTTGCGGGTACCTCGATTAGGGGTGTCTAAGTGTCGAGGGTCTTCGTGTTTAATGTTTTAGGACTTATAGGCTCTAGGGCACCAAGACCCTCTCACTCGGGGTTCATAGGAGCGAAACTCCTACGATCTAAACCCAACTTTTAGAGAAAGACCTGGCCCTGATTGAACCCGAATCCTACACACCAGGGTCACCCTCTCATTTACAAAGCCTTACAAGTAGCCCCAAGCCCTACAAAATCCTAGGCCATGATCCCTCACTTACATGGCCTAACCCCTGAAAGACAGCAGGATTTCGAGTCCATAGGCTCTCTCAGGTTACAAATGCACCCGCCTGATCGTCGGCGAAGCTGACTGATCGGGGTGCCCTGCTTCGTCCCTTTAGCTGCCCCGCCTTGGATTTCAGGGTTTGGAGTGTAGGGTTCAGGGTTCGTGGAGGCAGAATTCATTAAGCATTGGGTAGGATATCTTTGTTCCGAATTACCCTGTGGTGGACTTAGAAGGGCTGTATAGAGCACTTGGGTATTACCGCTACTTCAGAGTTTCAAGAAAGTCTTAGAATCTTATGGGTTTTGTACGGCTTCATAGAGCTGATACAGGAATTCCGCATTTTCAGTGGGTCTGAAAGGTTTCGAGTTTCAAAGGGTTTGATTCCTAGACTGCAATAAGCTTAGTAGGGAATTGGGTTCCTTTAAGGGTTCCTTTAAAGGGTGCTATAAGAGTTCTATAAGGTGTCTTAGGGTATCTATTATCCCTGTCTGGTTCTTACTAGGGAATGGGAGAATCCCTAGAGTAGTCCCTGTAATCCCCATTAATAGCTCCCATGTCCCGTTCCCCCATTCCCTACTAAGACAGTAAAGATTCAACATATAGTAGAAGCCAGAAAGTTGGAACATGGCTTTAGGAGGCTTAGTGCTAGGATCCCTTATACTTTACCTTAAGGGCATGAGGATAGTCATGTTCCAACTTTCTGGCTTCTACTATATGTTTTCCCAGATGTCGGGTTTCGGGCTTTATGTCTGCAGTTGGAGTGGGTGGGAGCTAGCATTAGGGGGCCATTGGGACATAGACCCTCTGAGTAAGGTCCCTTTTAAGAGAGCCAGAAGTAGGGTTAAGAAGGGTCCCCTTTAAGGGGTCTCCCTAATACGGTTCAGAGCCTTGAGTAGAATACTGTAGGGTTTTGGGGCCGGCTACACTATACTTATAAGAAAATCTCAGGCCTAGTATTGGCAATTATTTAGGCCCCTATATTACCTTCCAGTTTCGATGTTAGGTGGTAGGCTTTGGGGTTGCAAGGTTGCGGGTTTGGGCTTTCGGCACCGAACCTATTTGCCTGTTTGGGGTTGTATAGCTGGGTTATGCTTCGAGGTGGTTAGAGTTTCGTGTTCCTCGGCACTGGCTGCAATGCATTTGACTGTGCTCTGCTGGGTGCAACCTACTTGTCGGGTACCATGGGGAACCAAAGGTTAACCTTTTTCATAATATAAGGACTATCTAGGGATTATACGACCCCAAAAGGTTAAAGGTTACCTACTCTACTAGGTTTAGGGTTTAGGGCAAAAAGGCCTTGGGTTTCGTCTCAAGGTTGGGCTTGGAGTTTCTAAAGCCTCAACCCGAAGTCTCAGTCTTCAGTCTGAGTTTTGGGCCTACCTGTGCGCTTTGACGGGGTGCTAGGCTGGGCTTTTAAGTAACCAGGGAGAAAAAAGTATAAACTTCTATTTCATAATGGTTCCTTTAAGAAAAAACGTATTAAAGTATGGTACTCCAAAGCCCAGTAGGGTAGGAGGACGGTCGGCTTAGGATAATGATGTTCCAACTTTCTGGCTTCTACTGTATTATGTAGGTGGGAGTTTGAAAACAAGAGCAAAGGATTACATCAACATAGTGTGGAAACTCGCTGGGGATAGTGTTGCTCAATACCAAGCACTCTACTACACTGAACTTAGACCCCGAGCAGAAACTATGTCTTTAGATGTTTCTTATATGCATTCTAATAACCAAAGATTAAAAAAATATTCCGAACCCTAAACCCTAAAACAAGAAGAACCCCTGAGTCTAGAAGCCTTGAGGATATTGAGTTTAACCTAACTTCCAGCGCTCATCCATACATGGGAGTTTCCGAAAATAGGGGACCCGAATATAGTACCCTTAAATGGTAGGATCCTTATCATAACAACCCCAAAATAAGGTACCCTTAATTTTCGGAAACTCCCACATCCTGGACGTTGAACGAAAACCTTGTACTCCGCTGCACCCTGCACGATGCAATGTCAGCTGGTTGTGCTTCGGGAAATGGCTTTGGTGTCCAAAAGGCATAAACACATAGCAAACATCATATCATACCGTGATATGTTACCTCACCTTTTTTTGAGGTCTCTGCACCAGTTTCACTGTGTGAGTAGCTTCTATATGGAAAAAGCGGTAGGCACTGGAAGCAAAGGGGCGGGCTCCACCACGCAGGGAGCCTGGCAAAGATTTATAGGACCTACGGTTCCAGGCTCATGTCTTGAGGGTTCCCATCCTCCCATCCATGAGAAGTTCAGAGTTCAGGGTTTTTATTGTCTCAAGGGTTTAGGGTTTAGGGAGTTTCGGGATGTCAGGAAACTTAGAGCTGATGCCCTTCGGCAGCCGGAGTTTTTTCAGGGTTTAGGGCTTATAGGGGCTAAAGGTCACGGGGTTTAGAGTTTGAGATCGGGCCTTTGTGCCCTGAACCCAAACCCTACACGCATAAAGCCCTGACACCCAAAAACCTTCCCCTAGCTTTGGAATCCTCTCTGGCGCTGGATGGTAAGATTGCTACCAACACCTTCATTACCCGGCCTAAGGGTCCATGTACTCAAACAGTATATACATTGGCTTTATAAAGTATAACCCCTACATAGATACTTTGGGGCCAAAGTATATACTATTTGGGTACATGGACCCTTAGGGTTCTAGCTCCATGCATGCAGGAAGTTAAACAGAAGTCACTACCTGCTTCTGGCATTCAAGGCCCAGAAACATTGCCTCAAACCCCCAGGCCCCGAACGCGGCTGGCCTTGGCAGCAACCTCGATGATCGTTGCCGGGAAGAAGCACATGAGGCTCTATCCTGGGCTTTTAAGTAACCAGGGAGAAAAAAGTATAAACTTCTATTTCATAAGGGTTCCTTTAAGAAAAAAAGTATTAAAGTATGGTACTCCAAAGCCCAGTATCAAAAGTGAGTCGGCAATTGGCTTGTGAAGTTCCTCCACAAACCTGGCTACCTGGTGGCGATGCCTCTGGACTCTCGGAGCCCCTGGCTGAATCCACAAGCTTGGGGACACGATAGGGGTCCATGTACCTAACTAGAATATACATTGGCCTTAAAGTACTCCCTATATAGGTACATTGGGGCCAAAGTATACACTATTTGGGTACATGGACCCTTAGGGTTACCCTTGGTTACTAGGGAATGGAGGAATGGGGTACAATTATATTACTATTACTACCATTCTTCCATTCCCTACGTGTCTGGGGAAAGGGCTTATCATGAAGGGCGGTATCGACGATGATGCGGGACACACTCACCACAGCTATCATCAACAACATAGCACGGCAAGAAGCGTATACCCTTAAACGTAACCCTGAACCCAAAACCCCAAACCCAGCACCCCTTACCCTCCCCTAAACCCTAAACCCTAAACCCTAACCCCAACCCGTGGTTCAGACTCGCACTTCCTGCCATGTCCGGAATTTCGGGCACCGGGTCAAAGACGAGGCAATGGAGGAGCTGAACAGATACACACGGCTCGACATGTGTGTATAATACATATATATATATATACACATACATAAACACATATATATGTATATATATATATATATGTGTGTATAAATATAAAAATATACATGCACGTATATATATATATACACAGAATTGTTTATATAGAAATGGATATGTAGGTTTCTTCACATGCATTCATGCAGGAGCGCACACACACACATGCGCACACACACACACACACAGAGACGTCAATCCATCCATCCATCCCTCCCTCCCTCGGTCCATCAATCCATCCATCCATCCATCCCTCCGTCCATCCAACCATCCAGCCAGCCAGCCAGCCAGCCATGCATGCATGCATGCACACACACACACACACACACACACACGCGCACATAGACACAGACACATACATACCTATGCAGAAACATACCTCCATCCAGCCATACGTCCATCCATGCAAGCACACATACATTCATGAATATGCACAAGATCATAGACGCATGTGTGTTGACGTGTTCAGTTGTTGTTTTAATTGTTTGTCTGTGTTTATAATGCGGGTATGTATATCTTGTTACCTTAAGTTCTTGCTGAGATTAGAATTGTACGTAGTCTTGCGCATACAAAAGAACCAGAGGTACGAAGGGCACTAGGCATAATTAGCTACGATACAAGGAACATATTATGGCCATAGCTTTCTATATCTATCTCCTTCTCTCTCTGCATGTGACTGCTACATATTCCTACAAAAAATTCAAGAACCCTAAACAGAATAACGCCACAAACAGAAGGGATATTCTTCAGAATCCTAATCCCTGAACCGCAACACATCACCAAGCCCTGACACCCTAAAGCGCCAGAAGCCCTTGATGCGCAAAAACTAAGCCGTCAAGCCCAAACTTGCAGAAACTCCTTAAACTTAAGCCCTACTGATCCACAAACCCCTGAACTCCAACGCTCCCCTAAACCCTACCTTAACCCTGAAGAACCTACCTTTTGAAGGACTTATATAAGAAAGTCATAATAAGGAACCCTAAAAAGGTAGGTTCTTCAGGGTTAAGGTAAACCCTAAACCCCTAAGCCCTGACCCACAGCCCGAAGCCTTGAAACCTCCAAACCTGATCGAACTAAAAATGTTGGAAGCAAACTCCACAAACTTACCTTTGGTTAGTAGGGAATGGAGGAATGGGGTAGAATTATAACTACTTATTACTACCATTCCTCCATTCCCTACTGACCAAAGGTAAGAAATGCATAAACTAACAAACACCCGTAAACCTTAAACCCTGAATTAGCCATGCACCCTACGCCCCTGGGCCCCCTGACGCCCTGAAGATCGGCGAGCGACGGGCCTTAAATTGTGCGACAAACTGTGGTGGCTGGGGTTCAGGGTGGTAGGGTTCACAGTTTAGGGCTTTAACGTTTTACGGTTGAGGGTTAGTGTAACCCTAAACCCTAAGCCCAAAACCAGCTCTTTAGATTTTAGGGCTTCGGCGGTTCTGGGTTTCTAAGCTGAACAGGTTTAGGAAGTCCGGCGGCCCAATTTGCCGACAAACTTTTGTGCAAAACGATTCTAATCCCTAAACCATCAACCCTAATACAGGGGCCTAAATTACCAATACTATTTTGGGGGTTCCTTACTACAATTATACTATAATTTACCCCAAAACCCTGTAAACTCTAAGGTATACGCTACCATTACCTACTACGGCTGATGATATAAATCCTGCATTACCCATAATAAGGAATATACCATAATTCCCGCAGTCTAGGGTCCTTAAGGTAATGCAGGATTTATATCATCAACCGAAGTTTGCTAAGGTTAAGGGTTGGGGCAAGGAACTGAGCATTTCCGGCGGGGGGGCCTCGAGCTTAGGCTGTAATCACAAGGACCCTCAGGGGGGTAGGTGGGAGGGGGGTGGGGGACCATACTTCCTTATGTAAGCCTTATTTAAGTCCTTATTACAGGTATTAAGGCCCCCCACCCCCCGTCCCCCTAAGGGTCCTTAGGGTTTAATTGCTTGGTATGATGCCTTTAGGGCTGCAATGTTTTTGTGTCTTTTGATGCCTTGGGCTCCGATTCTTGCTCCGTGTGGCTTCGCGCCCTAAACCATAAACCCGACAAGAAACCCTAAACTAAACCCTAAACCGTAAACCCCTAAATTAAACCGTAAACCGTCCTGAAGGCACGCATTTCACAGTCTGAAAGCATATCTCCCGATGAGCAGAACCTAACACACTGCGGTTGATGATATATACCCTGCATTACCTTAAGGACCCTAAACTATGGGAATTATCGTATATTCCTTATTATGGACCTTAAGGACCCTAAACTATGGGAATTATGGTATATTCCTTAATATGGGTAATGCAGGATTTATATCATCAACCGTATGGAGCGATGCCCAACTCCAGCGACCTTCTCGTCGGCCCCGAACGCCGGCTCACGGACAAGTCTTCTCCCTCTTCCCTCTGAAGAAAGAGAAGGTCGGAAACGATCTAGTTAACGCAGCCACTAGCTGCATTTTTATATATGGGAAGCTGTTGCAATTGATAATTAATGCTTTCATATGCAAGATGAGGACAAACAACGGACACCTGTCTGTTCATGTAACGACGTAACTAATTACAATGTCGCATCTCCCTACCCGGCCACCCGAGAAACCTTGAACCCGAGTTCACGAAACCTTGCTGTCCAAATATGACACATGCAATTGCTTGATATGGGGGCATTAATAATTAGAACAGAGTGTTGCGGGACACTGCGCCTATATGTTTACAAGGAAAAAGACTCTAGGGAATAGTATTGCTAAATTTCAAGCTTCCATACTACCCTATGCTTCCAGGGACTTTATCATTGGGTCGTTAAGGGGACCGAGAGGCCCTACTTATAAGGTCCTTGGAAGCGTAGGGTATTCAGGCTTCTATAACACGATGAGGGCCTTAATAATTAGAGTAAGGTTTGGGGATTTTATCATGCTATAAGTATACCAAGGAATCCCCAAAACCTCATTCAATATATTAAGGCCCTATGTTAGGTCCGCTGCTGGCCGTTTGTCTGGCGCGCGTCACGAAGACGTTCTCACGCTCCTGCTAGGGCTCAGCTGGCAGGGTCGTGTTTTATTATACAGGTTTGTGAATTACAGGGGTTCTTGTATGGTTTAGAGGGTTTTGGGGCTCCTTACAAAGCATTCCTTGGCCCTGTAAGGGTTAATATATGTGGGACAAAACGGGATTAGGGTGGCGCTGCGGTGTTCCTAGGGGTACTTTACCTTAAGCATTAGGCTCCAAGGACTTTGGGCCCAAAGACCATGCTATATAAGGCTTTTGGGCTATTTTGAGCCTTAGGGTTAAAGGTACTGGGCCAGTACTGAATATTTTTGTTGATGCAGGGCTTAGACTTCGGCGTTCGGGTGAGGGCTCATGGCTTAAATCCAAAGGTAGAAGGTACCTTCTACAAAACTTTGTAGCCACATCGGCTCTGACTCTTGATACCGGAACATTTCGCGAGAGCTTCCGAAATGCTTTTGGGCCATCGTACCCCTACACCCCTATTGTATACTGAACTTACATGAAGCAGACAGTACCCTAAACACTCCCTAAACCCTAAACCCTAATTGCTAGTATCCACACCGGAGACCGAAAGCTCATCAAAAATCGAAGGAACACCTCCCTGCACTCGTGGACCCTGCATAATAGCCTTCATAACCGTTGATAGCCCTAATATACGTGGGATAGTTCCACCTTAGAACTGAAAAACACAGGCCAGAAAGCCCCAATTGAACCCCCAAGTCTTTAACCTTGAAGCCGCGGACAGGCCTCGACTCCCAATGGTGCCCAGGGCTTGCATTCTAGGGCTGACTACAGCTCGTCGTCCTCCTCCTCCTCCTGCTTCTGCTCCTGCTCCTGCTCCTCCTCCCCCTCCTCCTCATCCTCCTCTTCCCCTTGCAGCCCCCACGTGACGACAGTTCCATCGACAAGGATGGCAGCGAATGCGACAGTGGAGGCTTGGATATGCTGCACATTTAGCAGCTGATCCTGCACTGCACTGCTGTCACCACCATGGTAAGCAAAACCCCAGGTGACGACGGATCCGTCGCCAAGAATGGCAGCAAATGCGCCGCCACGGGCGGCTTGGATGTGCTGCACATTCGTTAGCTGATGTTGCACAGCACCGCTGTCACCGCCAGACGCATCATTACCCCATGTCACGACAGATCCATCGCTGCGAATCGCAGCAAAAGCACGCTGATTGGCTTGGACGTGTTGCACATTCTTCAGCCGATCCTGCACAGCACTACTGTCACCACCCTGCTTGGGATCCCCCCAGGTCACGACAGATCCATCGCCAAGCATGG
Organism: Symbiodinium sp. clade A Y106; assembly: GCA_003297005.1. Classification (NCBI taxonomy): domain Eukaryota; class Dinophyceae; order Suessiales; family Symbiodiniaceae; genus Symbiodinium; species Symbiodinium sp. clade A. Next base: position 75,094 of record BGNK01001020.1, read on the forward strand.
CAGCAAATGCACCACCGGAGGTTTGGATCTGCTTGACATTCGTCAGCTGATGTTGCACAGCACAACTGTCACCACCAAAGAGAGGATCGCCCCAGGTCATGACAGATCCATCGCCAAGGATGGCAGCAAAGGCGCCAAATGAGGCTTGGATCTGCTGTACATTCAGCAGCTGAGCCTGCACAGCACTGCTGTCACCACCGAAACCAGCATCACCCCAAGTCACGACGGATCCATCGCCAAGAATGGCAGCAAATCCGCTACCACCGGCGGCTTGGATCTGTTGCACATTGTTCAGCTGATGTTGCACAGCACTGCTGTCACCACCTGGAGCACGACCCCAAGTCACGACGGATCCATCGCCAAGAATGGCAGCAAAAGCATAGGGAGAGGCTTGGATCTCTCGCACATTCTTCAGCAGCTTCTGCACTGAACTACTATCAGCACCATGCCCAGAATGGCCCCAGGTCACGACAGAGCCATCGGCAAGAATGGCAGCAAAGGCACCATATGAGGCCTGGATCTGCTGGACATTCTTCAGCTGACCTTGCACAGCACTGCTGTCACCACCGAAGCAAGGGTGACCCCAGCACACCAAGGATCCATCGCCGAGAATGGCGGCAAATGCACCACCGGAGGCTTGGATCTGCTGCACATTCTTCAGCTGATCCTGCACAGCACTAGTGTCACGGGCCCCAGCATCTCCCCAGGTCATGAACGATCCATCGCCCAGAACGGCAGCAAAAGCGTCAGGAGTGGCTTGCACTTGCACTCTGCTTATATGTAAAATGAGTGAGTCACCCTCCTGAAGCCGGGCAGCCTTGATCGGTGCAAGTACATCCAGAACGCCTCCACATGAGTTCACCAGCTGCCCTTTGCCCACTTCGAGCGCCGTCTCCGCACGTCGTTTCAGGGTTCCTACTTCTTCCTCCAAGTCGGCTTTCACAGTAGCTGTCCTGCCACTGATCAATCCAACTTGCACAGTAAGCGACATCTTGCGCGGCGGAGAAGCGCACAAGCCGCAGGGGAGGGGGTACATACAGAGTTTAAAGTGTGTCGAAAACAGATTAATATAGAAGCACGAACATAATGTCCAATAACGTCTCAACGTGCAAGCCTCTATCTCGATCCCCGTCAGAAGACACATGAACTGTAGGGTCCCGGCTTGGGGGTACTGATAGTAAAGATCCTGATTAAGAAACCTTGCATCTGTATTAGGGTTCCTTCTGTGAATCCTACTATATTGGGGGTTATAGGACCAGGGTTTCTTAAATCATAGTAGGACTATGTTGGAGTCCGATGTTTTCAGAAACCCCCACATAATACACTTGGGGCTTTTCAAGGGTTTAGGATTTCGGGTTTAGGGTTTTCAAGGGTTTAGGGTTTAGGAACCCCAAACTAAGCCCGGGCAAATATGCGCAGATAGTATCAACTTTGCCCCGAAGGCATCACAGAGGACCCCCGTTTAGGCAGAGGTATATACCAGACGCGTACATGTAATGCGGGCCTTAAAAAAATAGAATAGGGTTTGGGGGTATACTATACTATAACTTTAATAAGGAACCACCAAAATAGTATTGGTTAATTATTTAGGCCCCTATAGTAACGCCTATAGTACATGGATTCTGTAGGCTCGGGTTTGGAGTTTAGGGTAAAGTGTTCAGTTTAGGGGTTGGCAAGGTGTCTCAACCTTAGATTGAAGGTCGAATATGAAAGCCTGGATAGTTGGGGGAGTTGAAGACTGTAGTTGTTTCTATTTAGAGAAGGCCAGGGAAGACTACACTAATTATCCCTGTATTGCGGTTCTATGAAGAATCTCCTTGCGCCTTGCAGGTATCTGCTTAATGTAGGGCCTTAAGAATGAGAATAGGCTTTTGGGGCCCATGAAATTACAATTATAATAAGGAGCCCCCAAACTAGCAATTATTTAGGCCCCTATCCTAAACCCTGAACCCTATAGATCCCTTGAAGGAACCCTTAAGGATCCCGTTAAGGCTAGTCTAGGTACTTATTTAAGCCCCTATATTAGAAACTTGTTTAAGGCCTAAGTCTGATCTCTCTGTAGGTCGTGCAGGGACCTGAATAGTCCGCATACGGTTTTGGGATGTAAAATACGCATACATAGGTGTAGGGTTTAGGGTTTAGGGTTCAGGGTTATTCGAAGGTTGGCCAGCGTTCCAGGTCCACCTGTTGTTTGATATGCCATGTACCGGTATCTTCATGTCGGCAGCATGTGCCAAGGGTAATAAATACATAAATAAATCATATATATATATATACGATGAGGAACCAACCGGGATAACATGAGCAATTATTGAGGCAAGTTTATGGACCTGCGGGGTTCCTCAATCTATCTCCTCCATTTCCTGGGGCCCCATGTACCTATATAGTATATACCTGGGCCTTACGGAGGTTCCTATGTGGACACTTTAAGGCCTAGGCATGTATATGGGTGGTTGTCAAAATTAGGGTCCCTTTTTGGGTCCCTCATTTAATACGGCACCTAATATTTAGGGTACCCAAAAAGGGACCCCAATTTTGACAACTACCCATATACAATGTTCGTAGATACCGTGCACCCTTATGCCGTAAACCCTTACAAGCATTCAAGGAACCCTCAGGGAAACCCTTTGACAGGGTACATGGAGCCTCAGAGACCCACCATAGAGCGATCCTATAGCCGAGAAGATACATCCCGGCCCGAAGACCGAAAACCCCACACTTCAGGGTTTGGAAAACTTGAAGGGTTTAGAGTATAGGGCCAGTTTAGGGTTCAGGGTTCAGGAAACTTCAAGGGTTTAGGGTTTAGCACTTTTAGGTTCCCCAACCGGGATCGCAAATTCAGAAGCCTGAAACTCTGGAATCTCTAAACCTCCTGTGCCGATGCCGGCAATGGCTAGTTCTGCAAATGGGCCGAATTATGAGACTTGGGGTGGAGGGGTCCTTATACTACAACAACTTTGACGAGCGCAAACGCATGCTACTAACAATCACTCAAGCCAACGAAACCTAAATCACAAACCCAAAGCCCTGTATTGAGCCCGAAAACCTAAAGCTTGAACCCTAAACCCTAATGTAGGAACCTGATTAGGAAACCCTGGGCCTATAACCCCCCAATAGTAGGATTCATATAAGGAACCCTGATAAAGGCCCAAGGTTTCTTAATCAGGTTCCTACATTAAACCTCAACCCCAAGCCCTGCAGCTTTGGCAGCTCCTGCCGCTGCATGGCCATAGCCAGAAACCACAGGTCCAGCAATGGGTGGCCTGGTAACATGGGGTTTTTAGGGAGCTTAGAGAGCCCCTTTAATAAAGGGATCTATTGGGCTCCTTAAAGGGGTTTTTTTGGGACTTAGTATCTTAGAGTTTAGGGTTTTGAGTTTAGTGTTTAAGGTTTTGGCTGAAGGCTAAGGGTTTCTTAGGGTTTAGGGTTCAGGAGTTCCCAATGATCAGAGGGGTGGACCACGATGTGATTCTGTAGGGACTGCAAGAGACTGACATGGGTAGTTGTCAAAATTAGGGTCCCTTTTTGGGTACCCTAAATATTAGGTGCCGTAATATAATAGGGACCCAAAAAGGGACCATAATTTTGACAACCACCCATATTCGGAATCTGATGCCCACCGTGTCTATGCACCTCTCTGGTGGATACGTTGGCCTGGAACGACGTTCCTGTTGATTGATAGAAAGACAGATAGGTAATAGGCAAATGCATATAGGCATGTAGGTAGGTTGGTAGGTGGGTGGGTGGGTGCGTGGGTGGGTGGGTTTATTTGTGGCCAAATAGACGGAGAGATTGACAGACAGGTAGGTCGATACATCGGTAGACCGACAGATAAATAGATCGATCAATCCCTAAGACTCCAGGTCCAAATAGCCAATAGGAGGTACATACTATCGACCCCGAAGTGGGTACTATTTGCACTTGGCGTCTTAGGGAGTACAAATATAGGAAGACGCATGGATAGTGAAATAGATCGATCGATGGATGGTAGCATCTTTCCCGTCAGGGTCCAAGTACCTACCAATGAAACAAGCTTTCCAAGCATGCGAACCTACAAAACTACTATCCTAAGCCACGCCACTTAGCTAGTTGTTGGTTCCTTTGGACCCCCAGAAAACCCAATACCCCTTAATTAAGGAATATACCTTAAATTATAAGGGGCTTCATAATATGATTCAAGCTATATTCCTTAATTAAGGGATATTGGGTTCTCTGGGCCCTCCGGGTTTCCGTAGGATCTCTGGAGTTGGAAACTTGCCCTAAACCCTATGGACCCTACTTGGAGGCCCAATTGACTTAGTAAGTCTACTTAGTATCCCTTAGAAACCCTATTATAATCCCCCATAGCCCACCTTACTAACCCTACTTACTAAGTCAACAGGGCCTCCAAGTACACCCTAAGCCCCAAACCCTGAATCCCCTGAATCCTAGAACCAAAAACCCGACACCCTAAACCATGAATCATAAACCCTAAATCCCTGAGGCCTCGAACCTAAACCGCGTTAGTGAAACTAAGGGCTGAGCATTGAGAGTCGAGAGCTCGGGAATTGGGGATTAGGGGTTTTCGGCTTGCGGTATGGGGATTAGGACGTATGGTTTGAGGGGTATGTTTGGTTCTTTTCGGTGTTTTTCCGAGAGTTGGGATAATAAGGACTTTGCTCTAAGTTTTAGGCTTTGGGGGTGCTTTTAGTGCTTGACTCGGGTGCAGCCACAGTCGTAACGAAGCTTCTTCGCACGACGACAACAGTCCTGCATGCGCTGCTGGCTTCTTGACGACAGCGAGGAACGCGACTTTGCGAGAGCAATTCTACCAGAGTCCCCCTGAACTTCTGGGTTCTTGTTAAGGAATCTAATTTTAAGTTACCCTAGTAAGGACCTATAGTGACTAATATGGTAACTTAATGAATTTCAACTCCTTAACAAGAACCCAGCCAAGCAAACCATCCGCGACGCCAGGCTGAAGTTTTCCACGACCTCTGCGACCTTCGGCTCCAACCGTCCGAGCCTTTGCCCCAGCCGCTCTGCCGGCTCCCTAAATGTCCGGCTGCTTACCCTAAGGGTCCGTGTTCCCAAATAGCATATACTTTGGCTCCAAAGTACCTAAATAGGGACTACTTTAAGGCCAAAGTTGGTACTATTTGGGTACATGGACCCTTTGGGTTACGAAGTTGCAAGGACCACGAAAATGCAGAGGTGACATCTATGGTACCCTTAGGGTTAGCGTCTACGTCAAGTGATCTGTATAGACCCCCAATGTGCCTCAAACCCTAAACCCTAAACCCTAAACCCAAAACCCCTAAACCCTAAACCCTAAACCCTAAACCCCTAAACCCAAAACCCAAAACCGCTAAAACCCACCCCTTCACGAGGTCCCAGATTCCACACTTGCGCCGGGGGAGCCGTAGTTACCAACTCCAAGGCCTGACCCTAAGGGTTCCTTTAAGGGTTCCTTCAGGGGCTTCTTTAAGGGTTCTATAAGGGTACCATAAGGGTTTAGGGTTTAAGGGTCCATGTACCCAAATAGTTTATACTTTGGCCTTAAAGAAGTCTCTGTTTAGGTACTTTGGAGCCAAAGTATGTGCTATTTGGGCACATGGACCCTTAGGGTGATACCCAATCCCATGGTTAAAATTAAAGATGTGGGGTTTTTAGTATTATAGGGTTTAGGGTTTAGGGTAGGTTACAGGTTTAGGGTTTTTGAGGTTTGGGGATCTGAACCAACAAGCTCCCAAGCTTCAACCCTAACAAAGACAGGTGCTCACGATTCTGGGGTCAAGCCTCTTTTGCTTGAGGGTACGTTGGTTATTCCAGCTGACCCCTGAACTCCTGCATACATCTAACATCCAACACTCCACAGTTCCGTTCCAGAACTTGAGAAACCAGGCAGTCCAGAATCCACGCAAAAACGAAACCGCACCCAGCCGGCATGGACATGAAAAAACACTCAAACCCGGCACACCTGAACCTGCTGTGAGGGCTTACGAAACTCCTCCACTGCAAAGCCCTAAGTCTGAGGCAGCCTCAACCGTAAAACTAAAACCTAAACCCGAAATACGATTTAAAACACAGTAGAACTCCGAGCCCTCAATCCCAAATCCTTAAGTGCAAACCCGAGATACTATAAGCACCCATGATCAAACTCTAAACCCTAAACCCTAATCCTAAACTGTACCAGCATCCCCCAAGTACCCTTTAATAGAGAACTTATAGTCACTGATAGCGGGAATTTAGGGTACAATAGAGGGTAGTTGGGGGTGTTGGTATAAACCCAAAACCCGAATCCCTAAACTCTAAACCCTAGACTCTAAACCCTAAACCCTAGACCCTAATCCTAAACTCTAAACGCTGAACTCTAAACCCTAAACCCTAATCCTAAACTCTAAACCCTGAACTCTAAACCCTACACCCTAATCCTAAACTCTAAACCCTGAACTCTAAACCCTAAACCCTAATCCTAAACTCTAAAACCCTGCAAAGGTGAGCTCCCGACCGGTGGCTGCTGAGGGTAACGGCGGCGTGGCTGGCCGGACCAGCTCTGGCCTAGGTTCCCAGAGACTCCAATACCCCTTAGGGTTTAGGGTTTAGGGGGCCCTTTATTATGGAATATTTCGGGTTCCTTTGAGGGATCTATAAGGGTCCCTTTAAGGCATCTATAAGGGTTCCTATAAGGGATCTTTCGGGCTTAGGGCACCCAAGGATTTTAATATCCCTTAATTAAAGAATATACTTAAATTATAAAAGGATCCTTAATAGGATAAAGGGAATATCCCTTGACTGAGGGATATTCCTTAAACCAGAGTAGGGATCCTATATAAATTTAAGGTATGTGCTTTGATTAAGGGATATTGGAGTCTCTTGGTTTGCTTCAGCTCATTGGATTTGGGGTCCAGGGTTTAGGGATAGGGATATGGGGTTTAGGGTTTAGGGATTTAGGGTTTAGGCGTATTAGAGATTTAGGGTTTCAGAGGTTTAGGGTTTGGGGTTTATGCAATTTTCTGACACTTGTTAGGCAACCCTCTCAATCGGACCTCCTCGGGCGAGGCATGCGCCGCCTTCGTGAAGCGGAACTCGGAGAAATCTATTGTGCACTTGAGATTTCGGCGATGGCTATGCTAAACGCCGAAAGCCAAGACACGCAGCAATGTCAAACATCTTGGCAGATATCCTTTCGCTGGGAGTCTGTGAAGAGTGCACACACACACACAAGCTGTACTCAGGCCACTTCCTGCTTGTCCCGTACCTAGGCGAACTAACTAAAGTTTAACCTTTGGGACTATGTAGGGATTATGGTAACCCAAAACGGTTAGAGGTTACCGACTCTACTAAGATCTACAAGCCTTTTCCGCCCCCGAACAGACAACCCAAGGTCAAGCGTCCCGCAGAGCACCCCGACGCAACTCTAACAGGGTTTATGGTCCTACACCCTAAACCCTATACCCCAAACCCTAAAACCCCAAAGGGTTGGGGTTTAGGTTTCTGTTCCAGGGGGTTCTCCAAGTGATTAGGCTCCTTTTCCAGCATTTGGGCTTCCCTTAAGGGATGTTGGACGACTTCCTCAGACAGGGACCTTAGTAATTAATCACGGCTTGGGTTTTTTATACTAGAAGTATAATAACGCCTAAAGGGGCCAACAACAATCCATGTAGGCAGACAGAGAATGGATTTACGTAACAACAACCTGCTCACTGTATAGCATTTGGGAAGGTTCCGCCTATGGGTTTTTTAATTTGAAGTCTTCACGGTTTTTGTTTTGTCTTGGTTCGTTTCAGTCGCTGTTGGAGTCGTGGGCTTAGGGTTCAGGATTCAAAGTTATAGCCCCATGCTATATGGACACTAGGTTTCAGGGATGTGCTGTAGCTTAGTTTGGCAGGCGTCGATGGCGTCTCGTGGAGCCCTGAAAGCGTTTCTAGGGTATGCTCGTTTTTTGAGTGCTTGTTCAACCATCTAACGTGTCCTGCACAGAAACAGATAGATGCTAAATAGTGGGCAACTGGAGGCACATGCAATGCTTCAAGATGTACCATAGTGGTCTGAAGATCCTGAAAACTTGGAACAGGGCTTTGGGGTATGTTACCCAGACAGTCCATATATACTACCATAATGGTATTAGGTCCCAAAAGGCCATCCATATTTATGGTTTTATGGTTTTGGGATTTTTTGGGTTATTAAACCATAACGAGGAACTAGTGCTACACATCATTACACAAATGTCACCCCTGTAGCCCCGGTATTAGGTTCAGTTGAAGGCTTTCTGGGGTGCGCAGGTCTACCTGCAAACCCTCAACTCTACTTTTCTTTCTTGGTGAAGTCGGTGCAGTGTTGGAATGGAAAACCTGGGCTTTTAAGTAACCAGGGAGAAAAAAGTATAAACTTGTTTTTCATAATGGTTCCTGTAAGAAAAAAGTATTAAAGTATGGTACTCCAAAGCCCAGAAACCCCAAACCTTGAACCCGAAGACCCGAAACAAAGAACCACTAACCAACCCAAAGTCCGACAGCCCATAACCCGAAACCTTAAACCCTAAAGCCCTAATGCCCTAAACCCTAAAATCCTGAACCCTGAAACCCTGAAGCCTTAAACTTTAAACGCTACACCCTGAAGCCTTAAACCCTACCCTAAGGGTCCATGTACCCAAATAGTATACACTTAGGCCTTACAGTAGTCCCTATTTAGGTACTTTGGAGCGAAAGTATATACTATTTGGGTACATGGACCCTTAGGGCTATAGCCCTAAACCCTAGACTCTACTGTAGGAGTTTCGTTCGTGATCAACCAAAGCTCTTCCAGCTAGAAATTCCGCTTCAACCTGGAGTACAAGCTCGATACTAATTAATATACTATAGCATGTCCTATTGTAGAATAGGATACTATAGTGTAGGGTATTAATCCAGGTATGTGAGAACATGTTACAGTATATTGCAGTATAGTATTTGATGGTCTAGTACCGTATAACACCGAACACCCTGTAGTGTAGGGCCCTTATCCATCGACGGAGGATCATTACTCACTATTAATCCGACCACTGGAGTACCCGAAGTGTCTGGGCTTTGGGGCTTCGCACCCTGAGTTTGCGGCACTGACTCCCGGCAGAGCGGGCAGCTGGGATTGCGGCTTAACCATGGACCTTGTGTCTAGCTGCTGGCTAGCGTTGAAATTTCGGTTTACAGGGTTTGTGGGTTCAGTGTCGTAGGGATATGGATTCACAGGGCTATGGCATTTGAGGTGTTTGGGCGTGAGGATTCTCGTGCGTGTTGAAGCCACCGGCATAGACATGCTTGTAACTAAGATTGGGTTGGAAATCTTGTGCTCTGGGTCTGGGTAACCTTAGTTTTTATGGTTCATGAGGGATTGCTTTAGAAGTTTAGGGTTTAAGGATTGCCTTTAACAGTCTTGTCCTTGAGGCGTGGGATGTAAATGTAGATTTTGCTCTAATCGAGCTTTCATGCTCCTACATGCATACAAGCCTCAAGCATCCAATTTCGCATCTGTGCTACAAAACCTCGAATACACTCCATGCTGTAAGGTTCCCACTGAGTACCCACAAATGCGGTCCTTCACAGGGCTGTGCCAATTCCTCAATCCTGAGACTCAACCTTGATGAACCCTGCACCATCCTAAACCCTAATTAAACGCAAAATCAAGCATCCTAGCCGAAAGTGCCACCCTTTCGACCCCGAGCTACCTGTATCGGAGCCCCTTCGAGGCCAACATATGTACTGTATAGGTACATGGGCCAGTACAGAAGTATGCGTTCATGGAGCGGCATATAGGATGCCAAAGCATTCAACCCTAAACCCTAAACCCCCAAACCCTAAACGGAGTTCGCGACCCATGAGCACTGACATGCACTGACAGCCCGGCGTATGCACTCGGCATGGAAGTAAGATCCTTGGCTTGGTCGTTCAATGCTGATGTTTTGGGGAAACCACCACCCCCCCCCCCCTCCCAATTATCCTCCAATATAAACCCTAAATACCCATAATTTAGGGACCATAAGGGCTCTATTGAAGGGTACTTGGGGGTGCTGGAAGGGCCTAAACCCTAAACCATTGAAGGGTACTTGGTAATGTAGGAACCTGATTAAGAAACCTTGGGCCTTTACTAGGGTTCCTTATGTGAGTCCTACTTTTGGGGTTATAAGCCCAGGATTTCTTAATCAGGTTCCTACATTAGTGCTGGAAGGGCCTAAACCGTAAGCCCTTAATTGTCCTTAGCAAAATCACACCAAAAGCTATAGGCTTCCCTGTCACGACGTTCTTCATGCGACTGCGTATGGAGCACAAACAGTAAGCGGCAAGCCCTCGGCCATGGCAGGTAACAACGAGCAACCTCGGTGTGCTCACCAAGATGCGCCAATCTTGATTGAAGCTGTGAGGGTGGCGAGACGACGTCGGGGCAGATCCAAAATTTCGCATCCGTATTGCCCTTTCTGGCCCGTGACCGCCATGATAGCCATCCGCGAGCCTCCTGAATGCAGAGAACGTAATGCCCGACCTACGAGCTTGTTCCATCAGATATTGACGTCTAGCTGTATGGCCAGACGGGTTGAAAATGCTGGTGGTGGCATCCTTCATAGACTGGATATTGGCAGTGACAACATGAAGATGCACAGGTGCGGGCGGCTTTACCTCGATCTCCCAACTACCCTCTGTTCCTGCCGCAATTCCCACTATGCAGAGACCTGTAAGGCTATTACCACACTAGAAGCTCCGAAACCCCCTAACCTCAAAGTGCAGTAACCCTTTTAGTGATTAGCCCTCATAGATCCCCTTAACATCCCTATACCTAGACCCCCCAACTCCTCTCTAACATAACCCTAAAAACCCCTATTAAGGGTCATAAGGGCTCCATTAAGGGGCCCTTGGGGGGGTCCCTATACGGATCCTCTTACGGGTATCTTGCAGTCCTGGTAAGGAATTTAGAGGGGTCGATAGAGCTTTAGGGTTTAAGCTTTAGGATTCAGGGTTCTAAGCTTGCGGCTGGCCCTATAGACCCAAAGACTCCAAGATCCCTTGATTAAGGAATATACCTTCAATTGTACTAGGATCCCTAATATGGTTCAAGGAATATTCCTTAATTAAGGGATATTGGAGTCTCTGGGGACCCTCTTTTACGAGCCCTCCTGTACCCTAAACCCTAAACCCCAAACCCCACGGTTGAGGGTTTACCTTAACCCCAAATAACCTACCGTTTTAAGGACTTATATAAAGAATTCATAATAAGGAACCCTAAAAAAGTAGGTTCTTTGGGGTCCCGGCAGGGTTTAGGGCGACCTAAGGATGCTCGCTCCCAAAACGCGACGCGCTGACGTGCGGGAAGGCCGAAGACGACGTTCGAGCTTCAAAACGGGTTTAGGGCCTAGGGTTGGAAGTGAGGGATCCTAACCCTAAGGGTCCATGTACCAAACTAGTGTATACTTTGGGTCCAAAGTGCCTAACTAGGAACTACTTTAAGGCCAAAGTGTATACTATTTGGGTACATGGACCCTCAGGGTAAGGCAAAGCCGTAGACAGTACGATCCTTGCTGCAAGGGTACCCCGAGGTTTTGGAAACCTGTATGTGTCTCTTCGTGCTGCTGAGCCGCGACATCCACGGGCTTGGCAAGGAAGCATCACCACCTGCAGCTTACCATAAACCCCGGAACCCTAACCCAAATCTCCCAAAGCAAAACGCACACACAAACGCACGAACCACGATCGAATACATCCATATGCCTATATGCCGTATATGTGGGTAACTTGCCTGAGGAGTGGGCTTTATGTGGAAATGCCTTTTGGCGGTTTAGGTTTAGTTCAGGCTTTAGGGCTTGGAGTTTGGGGTGTCGGGTTTACGCTACTTTCGGGTGCAATTGTGTAACTTAGGCTTAGGAAGTGGAGTAAGTCGGGGTAAGCGTGTCTCTTTGTAGCAGGAGCCTTCTTGTGGGTGCTTGCACTCCTTGAAATCAGCTTGCCCTAAACTGCTGCCCTGAACGCCTAAACCATAAACCACATCTCCATAGTGCCTGTCCTCAGCCCTAAGCTCCAAATGCTGGAGGCCGTAGTATGGCCCTCAGACCCGAAAAAGGCAAACCAAGGGCTTCCTAACTCTTCAAGCCGCTATGTATGCACTCTGAACCCTGAGGCAATGGATCCTACAGCCCTAGACCTGAAGTCCATGAAAACCCTCTAACCCTAAACCTCGAAAACCCTCAAGCCCTCAAGCACCGAACCCTTAATCCGAAACTGCTCAAAGCCCAAAATTGAAAGACTAAGTGGATCAGAGAACCCTTGGGCGCTAATTACCATAGAGCTAAGTACCATAGAGGTCGGAATATTCAGTATTGCAATTCCCTATACGTCCCGAATCTACTAACCTGACAATCTTCTACTGCAGCCAAAAAGCGCTATTTTTTTAAACCCTGAACCCCTAAACCGTATACTGCATATTCGGGCTTCTGCGTTACCAACGCCAATCTCCGAACATCCCCAACACCAAATACTAACTCGAAGACGTCGAGTTTAGGTTTTAGTTTTAAACAAGCAAGCAACCAACCAACCAAGCAACAAAGCAACAAAGCAACCAAGCAACCAAGCAACCAAGCAACCAACCAACCAACCAACCAACCAACCAGCGAACCAATCATTCAATCAATCAACCGAACCTAAAGGAACAATCAAGAATCAGTCCATCCTTCATGCAGCATGCATTTCAACCATTCATTTCATTTCAGTTCATTCCATTCCATTCATTCATTCGTTCATCCCATTCATTCATTCCTCATTCCTTCATGCATTCATTCATTCATTCATCCATTCATGCAGGCAGACAAACAAGCAAGCAAACAACCCCAACCAACCAACCAAGCAAGCAAACATGCAATCAGACCAGCCAGTCAGTGCGTGCGTACGTATGTATGTATGTATGTATGTATGTATGTATGTGTATGTGTGTGCATGTATGCATGTGTGTATGTTTGTCGGCATGTAGGTATGCACGCATGTGTATATGTATGCGTATGCATATGCATATGTGTATGTAGATGTGTATTTGTGTGTGAATGTGTACATATATATATATATATACAAACATGCATATATATATATATGTGTGTGTGTGTGTGTCTGTGTGTTGTATGCAAGTGTTTTCATACATGTGTATAACCAAGTTGCATCCGATCCATCAGTATGTATGTATACCTAGCGCATCATGTAAACTTACAAGAGCGACTATGTGCACACTGTCACAGGTGTATGTGTATAAACACAGGAGCAAAAAGATCAATAAGTCAGCAGTGTACATCCGAACGACAACCATAGCCACCAACATAACTACTAGATACTACGAGTATCATACCCTAAGGGTCCATGTCCCAAATAGTATCTATTTTGGCCTTCAAGTAGTCCCTCTCTCTCTATATATATATATATATATAGGTAGTGTAGACCCAAAATATATACTGTTTGGGTACATGGACCCTTTGGGATAGTAGCAATAAAAGCCGAGGCCTCGCCATCCAGCCAGTCGCAGCAAATACTGCACTCGGCCTTGGGTACCGCCTTGACCTGGGCCAGAAGGCCGTAACTGAAATGGGCTTTCTAGGGGATTCCATTAAAGGAGGAGGGCTTACTTACCTTAGGTTTCTACAAAGTTTAACAATAACGGTTCAGGGCTCAGGGTACGAGGAATGAAGGAGATAGCTGAACCATATTACAGCCCTACACCCCGAAGCCCGCAACCCACGAAGCTCTCAACCCCCCCCCCCNCCCCCCCCCCCCCCAAAAAAAAAAAAAAAAACAAGGCAGAACTGACCCCTGAATCCTAGATTCCAGAAACCCCTAATCCACTTTGGAACAAATCACAACCGTAAAGCCCCACATCCTACCACCTAAGCCCCCATAAAATAGCTGAAAACGCATAAAACCACCACACAACCAACACGTCCTTATAAGGCCGCAAACTCTACTTTAAGCAAAACGTTCCCACGCCAACGAAAAATACACAAACCCTAAATCCCTAAACCCCTAACCCTATATAAATCCCTTATAGATCCCCTTGAAGGAACCCTTAAAAGAACCCTTAAAGGAACCCTAAACCCTAACCCCCTTAACAAAAAGGCCGCTGGGCGAGGCACCAGTAGCGCCTCGAACGCCGCCTCCACTCCGTGCGAAACCGAGATTGGCTTTGGAGGGGGGGGGGGTTTGAAGAAACCAGGGAGAAAAAAGTATAAACTTTTATTTCATAATGGTTCCTTGGAGGGGGGGTTACTGGGCTTTTAAGAAACCAGGGAGAAAAAAGTATAAACTGTTATTTCAGAATGGTTCCTTTAAGAAAAAAGTATTAAAGTATGGTAGGTTAGGTTTAGGTTTAGGGCTTCGGGTGGGTTTAGGGTTTAGGGTTTAGAGTTTAGGGTTGAGGGTTTAGTGCTCCTCAGAGGGTTCCCATAACATGGGAACTTTTTAACGTCCGACACGTGAGATGTGGGCTTTGGGACCTAGGGGTCTAGTTTAGGGATTTTCTAGCGGTTAAGTGCTCTACAAGTCATTTGTGTAGTTTTCCCTAAGGGTCCATGTACCCAAATAGTATATGCAATGGCCTCAATGTAGCCCCTATTTAGGTACTTTGGGGCCAATGTATATACTATTTGAGTACATGGACCCTTAGGGTTTAAGCTGTTGTACAGGCCACAAACCCGTGAGGCGAACCAACGCCCAGAGTTGAACGCCGGACCACAAACCAAATGGAACATTCCGAAGCAGACCGGCCCAACCCTGATCAAGCCTCTTGATATATACTTATGGGTGCCTTAAATCGGGTGATCTGTAACTATTTATGGGTATAGCTGCCTTATCTATAGCCCTAGTTTGCTAAGATTCATGATCCTTGAAGTAGAGGGTCATGCCCTTAACCCTTTTTGGGGTACCTGGATTTATGGCTAAGGTCTGTTAAATATAGAAAAGTAGACATCCTCAGAAAGGGCGGGTAGGGTATGAGCCTATTGGCACTTGCCCTAACAGCCGGATCCCCAAAGGCCCTAAACCCTACTAGTAGTCTTCTCACAAGTACCAATTGCTACAGTGAACGTCCTGTGTAAGAACCCACTGTTTAAGAACCTGAGCCGGCAGCATTCGCAAAATTCAAGTTGCTCCAAAATCGAGAACTTTGGGGTACCCTAGCTTTCGGGGTCAGGTTCTTATTTTATGTTGTGGTTTCGTTGTGGCTTGGGGCAGGGGTGCGGGTGGGGTTGGGGGCAGGGTGGGGGTGGGCTT
>BGNK01001020.1:90355-107855 GCA_003297005.1 Symbiodinium sp. clade A Y106
CAAAGGCAAAAACGAATTAGTGTCAGACACTACTTCGTTTTTGCCCCGAGGCAGCGGCAGGCAGGGTGGGGGTGGGGTTGGGGGCAGGGGTTGGCAAAGGCAAAAACGAACTAGTGTCAGACACTAATTCGTTTTGCCTGCGGGCAAGTAGGTAAGGGTGGATACCGCGGCCATTTTGGCTCAAAGTACACGCTGCGCCTAGGTAAGAACGTTGTTAAGAACCTCAGCCTACCCTAACTTCTCAGCCGGCAGAATCAAAGGTAATGGTGCCTAAGAACCTTAGGGTAGGCTGTTCACACAGAATGGGGTTCTTATACAGGGATTTCACTGTAATATTACAAGTCTTACTGTCATTAAATACTTACTACCTAAACCCCAAACAATAAAACCCGGCCTTAGTAATCAGACTGGGGATTTGAGGTCTTGACTAATATACTTATAATCAGGAACCGCAAGGAATACCGTAGGCAATTTTTTAGGCTTCTGTTTAAAACTCCTGAGCCCCTGAACCCTAAACCCCACACCCCTTCAACCCGAAACTTCTAAAACCTAAGCGCTCAACCGCTGAAACCCCCAAACCCTGAACCCCGAAACCCTAAAGCCCCAGACCCCTAATGTAGGGGCATTAATAATTAAAAAAGGGTTTTGGGGTATATTATAGTACAACCACTGTAAAGAACCCCACAATAGTCTTGGTAATTATTTAGGCCCCTATGTTACTGTGTGGCTGCGATCTCAGTGACTCACGGGGAAGTACCTGAGGGCTTAGGGTTTAGTGTTGACCTTAAAGGAGCCCTTCAAGAAACCCCAAAAGGACCCCTTAAGGAGCTCTTCAACAAAAAACCCTCAATTGCGTATTTCCATCGGTGCCTCCTTCGAAAAGCACCGCCCGAACAACCTCGGCACCCTAAACAAACAGTAGCCCTATCGATCGATCTCTTCCTCTCTCTCTCTCTCTCCCTCCCTCCCTCGCTCGCTATACACACATATATGTGTAAAATTTTCTGCCTGCCTGCCTGCCTGTCTGTTTGTCTGTCTATCTATACGTACGTCTGTCAATCCATCTAGAAGGCCAACCTAACTTCTAAACCCGATTCCCTAAACCCTACACCCTTAATCCAAAACCCACCCTAAACCCTAAACCCAACCGAAAACCAAAGCCCCTAAACCTTGGACCTCCAAACCTCAAACCCTAAACCCGCCATCCAAGCACCCTCTACTATGCCCTAAATACCCACTATTAAGGACCACAAGGGCTCTCTTGGGGGTTCATCCTACCTTAAACACTATAGATCCCTTAAAGGAGCCCTAAAGATCCCTTAAAGGAGCCCTATAGATCCCTTAAAGGAAACCCTGAACCCTCCATCCTCACCGGCCTCCTTGACATGCCAGGGCGCCGGATTTTGCCCGGTGGCCTGCAAGGCAATCATGCTGTCCCCTAGAGGCTCCGCATATACAGGCACCCTTAAAGGAGCCCTTTAAACCGAAAACCCCTAAACCCCAAAACCACCCAAAAGATACACCAAAGGCTCCATATATATATATATATATACTACCGTTATTGAATTAGGTTTCTAAGACTATAATGACAATGGTATTTGGGACCTCATTCCGTCATGGTAGTATATATGGAGCCTCTACTAGGTCCCTTGTACAAATGGGCCTATAGCCTATAAGGGTTCCTACAAGGGGTCCTGAGGGTCCTGTAAGGGCACCATAAGGTTTAGGGTTTGGCCTTAAAGTAGCCTTTTCCAGGCCAAAGTCTCCATTGTAGTTCCTTTTGGGGGTTACCTTGTAGGATCCCAAACCTATATATTTGGTTAAACCAAAAAAAGGAACTACAATGGAGACTACAGGCACTGTTTGAGTACATGGACCCTTAGGGACGGCCTCAAGTCTTCTTGGAGTGGTTTAGCGTGTTGCATTTCAGGGCTGAGGGCCAGGGGCTTCAATTCTTCAGGTTGCTTGGAGGTTCATGGGACTTAGTAGTAAGCACAGTTCTAAGTTCTAATTATCTTATTGGGGAATAGAACGGATCCCAAGTACAGGTACCTTATGATCAAAACGACCCTGTAACTCAGTCTCACGCTCCTTTAATCAAGCCTTAATCCCTTGTAGGTCGCTCCACAAGGGGGCAAGGGGGGGTGTGCCAACCTTGGCACGGCACGCGCCCTCCCTTGCAAGCCTTAAAGACCCCGCTCCCTAGGGGGAGGAGACAATTCATCGGGTTTCAGTCACTATTTTATGGTAAAGTTATAGTAGGGACGAAAAGGGGATATTATTGCTAATTATCCCGACCCCGACATTAACGGAATTCAAGGATTCACGGACACAAAGGGCCTTTGCTGACATGGGTCGCCCTACTGCAAGGCCCGTCGAAAGGTCGGTTAGGTCCTGGAGATAACCCAGACCAATTCTCATAGTCCGTGATTCAGCTTGGCTGAGATTTCATTTTTTAGTAGGATTGGGCGTGGGTGTCTAATAAAATGAGGGTTGGACGCTTCGGAGTTTGAAGTTGGGCGTTTCGGGTTCAAGGTTGAGGGTTTGGGCGCTTGCCGGTAGGGGTCAGCATTCACCTACTTGTCGGGTATCATGGGGAACCAAAGGTTGACCTTTTTCATAATAAATAAGGACTATATAGGGATTATACGACCCCAAAAGGTTAAAGGTTACCTACTCTACTACTAGGTTCATCTAAGCACCCTCACAAACGTCAGAATGCAACATCGCTCTACCGGCGTGAGTCCCAATACTTGATTTATATGTGTTGCTATTCTTGTGCGTATAGCTAGCATGCGGGCTTCAAGTTTCTTGTGGGGGGGATCCGAATAACTTGACACAGAAGTCCGGATAGCCTTTTGCAAAGCCTCGGGTTTACGGGGTTCGAAGACCAAGTCCAAGGCCTAAGGTATAGAAACATGAATGGCCACACACGGTCTAGCCAAGTCGGGGTGCAGTACGACGGTCACCATCGGAGCCAGGACGGACATGCTCATCGTCATGAACATTGGCAGCAGAAACACCAGAATTGGCGTGGACATGCTGATTCTTCAGCTGATGTTGGACAGCACTACTGTTACCGCCCCTGACAGCATCACCCCAGGTGACCACAGATCCGTCCTCAAGAATGGCAGCAAATGCAAAGCCACTGGCTTGGATCTGCTGCACGTTCTGCAGCTGATCACGCACAGCACTGTTGTCACCACCCGCATTAGAACTACCCCAGGTCACGACGGATCCATCGTCACGAATGGCAGCGAAGGCAAGCTCAGAGGCTTGGATCTGCTGCACACTCTTTAGCTGATCCTGCACAGCAGTACTGTTACCACCATAACCAGCCTCACCCCAAGTCACGACGGATCCGTCATCAAGAAGGGCAGCAAAAGCCCTGTCAGCAGCTTGGATCTGCTGCACATTCTTCAGCTGGTCCTGCACAGCCCTGCTGTTACCACCATAGATAGCATCACCCCAAGTCACGACAGATCCATCACCAAGAATAGCCGCAAAAGCCCGGAGAGTGGCCTGGATCTGCTGCACATTCTTCAGCTGATCCTGCACGACACTACTGTCCCCACCAAATCTCGCTCCACCCCAGCTCACGACAGAACCATTGCCGCGAATGGCAGCAAAAGCGCTGATATTGGCCTGGATCTGTTGCACGTTCTGCAGCTGATCCTGCACACCACTGGCAGAAGCACCCCGCTCGCCCCAGGTCACGACGGATCCGTCAGCAATAAGGGCAGAAAAAGCGTGGCCAGAGGCTTGGATCTGCTGCACATTCTTCAGCTGGTCTTGCACAGCACTGTTGTCACCACCAGAATTAGCACTACCCCAGGTCACGACGGATCCATCGCCACGAATGGCAGCAAATGCGGAGGCAGTGGCTTGGATCTGCTGCACAGTCTTTAGCTGACCCTGCACAGCCCTACTGTCACCACCACAGCGAGCATTGCCCCAGGTCACGACGGATCCATCAC
Organism: Symbiodinium sp. clade A Y106; assembly: GCA_003297005.1. Lineage (NCBI taxonomy): Eukaryota > Dinophyceae > Suessiales > Symbiodiniaceae > Symbiodinium > Symbiodinium sp. clade A. The sequence continues at coordinate 94,333 of BGNK01001020.1, forward strand.
CAAGAATAGCAGCAAAAGCCATGTCAGAGGCTTGGATCTGCTGCACGTTCTGCAGCTGGTCCTGCACAGCCCTGCTGTCACCACCAAAGTCAGCAGGACCCCAAGTCAACACAGATCCGTCGCCGAGAATGGCAGCACAAGCGTACTTGTTGGCTTGGATCTGCTGCACATTCTTCAGGTTATCCTGCACAGAGCTACTGTCACCACCAGTGGCACCAACACCCCAGGTGACGACAGATCCGTCACCGAGAATGGCCACGAAAGCGTTGCTAGCGCCACATATCCGAACAGAGCTTATATGTATCAGGGTCAGTGAATCACCATTCTGCAAGCTCGAGTCCTTGATGGGTACACATTCATCCAGCATGCTTCCAGACGAGTCCACCAGGCGTCCTCTTCTGTCTCCGAGTGCCGCCTGTGCCCGACCTCGCAATGTTTCAATAGATTCCTCAGAGTCGGCTGTCACAGTAGTTGTCTGGCCGCTGAGCAGTCCAACCTGCACGGTAATCGACATGGCATGCGGCGAAGACAAGTTGGACGTCATCTAAACCAAAGCACCATATCCGCAAATGCTACTCTAAGCAAACATAAGCTGTTCGTGAGCCCTAGACATTTTGTAAGGCCTTCGCCACATACTCTAAACAAGCACAAGCTTCAGGCCGTTCGGGCAAACTTTGCCAAGCCTGCCAAGCCAGCTGTGTCTTTGCATGACAAGAACCACACAGAAGGCGTCATGCCTTTTCAGGCTGGGGGCTTCGACTCAGATACTGTCCAACCTGACCCCCCTCTCTCAGAAAGTATGAGTAGGTACGGTTTAGGGTTTAGGGTTTAGGGTTTAATATCTCTATAACGAAAGCTAACATGTTTCCCAAACTCCCACCTAGTTGTGAGATCTTCGTGAAAACAAACAACTCTTGCGACAGCAACCTCCTCCGCACCGTCCCCCCAACTAAGCTGTGTCTTCTGCTACCGCCAAACCGTTAACCCCCCCAGACCTTCCAAAATCCCTTGGATAAGGAAGCATACCTTAAACCATAGTAAAATTAGTAGGATCCCTAAGAAATGTGATTTAAATTACAGTAAACTCCTGAATTATGGGATTTTGGAAGGTTTGGACCTAAAACCGCCTCTGTTCACTCGATCTTTCGGGCCCCCGCGACCCCCCCAACCCCAGAGGCAGAGATTTGAAGGGTTTGCATCGAGGTCTCCCTAAACCCTACCTGAACCCTAAGACACCTAGATGTTTAAGGTTCCCTATGTGACTTTGCTTATATGTGTCCTTCAAAAAGAAGACCCCAAACCGCAATTTAAGGAGTACCTTTGGAGGTCTCGTGTTCAATTAGATCTGGGTAGACATGTCGAAACTTGACTTGGGAGTTTCCGAAAATAGGGGACCCCAATATAGCACCCTAAATAGTAGGATCCTTATTATAAGGACCCCAAAATAAGGTACCCCTAATTTTCGGAAACTCCCACTTGCCAACATCTTTAAGGCTCTGGGAACCCCACTTGATTGGCGTAATCGATGTACCTTCGAGAAAAGGATATGAGCCTGCCCAGAGAGTCCAATATCCCTTAATTAAGAATATTCCTTAAATAATATCAGGGATCCTATTCTAATTTGAGGTAGATTCCGTAATGATGGGATATTAGAGTCTCTGGGTGGCAAGCAAGCACATTACCCTGTTTGGGAATGCCGAATTTCTTAGAATATAACTACATAACTATAGTATTATCGAGCCCCAAAACCCTATTTTAATTAGTAAGGCCCCTATATTAGACCCTTATAGTAACCATTATAGTAACCCTTATAGTAACCATTATAGTAACCCTTATAGATTATAGAACCCTTTTAACTGGCCACACCTCCCGCATCATCATCTCCGGAGGCATCCGTGCAGGTGTTGCAGCCTGGTTTCGAAGAACGGGGTTTAGGGTTTAGGGGACCACCTGAACTTTTAAGAAACACCCTAAGGGTCCAAAGGACCCAATAATTTGGTACTCAGGTTGCGGATAGCAGTTATGTAGGTGACAATTTACAATTTGGCAAAGTATATGAGAAGCAAGTACTTGGACCCATAGGGACAGGCCTAAGCCCGAAATCCTAAACCGTCAACTCCAAACCGCTCCATATACCAGAAGACCCTTCCAGATCTCCTTGCATATATCGGTCTAGTCGAGGGTATACATAGAGATTCATGCCCCCGTTTTAGGGTACCTACCCTTATGGTTAGGATCTGTTCCGTGTATATATATATGTAGTTTTATAGAACAGTAGGCATCCTAGAAAAGGGATAGGTATGACCACATGCTGCAAAATAAAAGACAACTGAAAGAGCCCCAGTGAGCAAACAGCTGAACCAATCTCATTTCCGTCCCGAATAGCACCGTCAACATGCAGGAAAGACAACCAGGTACCAGAACCCCCCAAGTACCCTTTAAGAGAGCCATTATGGTCCTTCCTTCCTGGTGGGTATGTATAATATATATATATATATATACACAAAAATATGTACAGAGGGTAGTTGAGGGGTGCCGGTAGAGTTTCACCCATATCAAGCACGAGGCGGCAGCAGAAAAGTTCCGTAAAAACCGCGCAAAAAAATCCACGCCGGGCACGAAGCGGCGGTGGAACAATCCTGAAACAGGTGTCGATGTCAACAGTCCCCGAATTTCTTTACAGGAAGTTAAACAAGTATCCTAAATCGATACCAAGAGAAAAGTGTAGAAAAAAACTATCTGAAGAAATGGGCAACGAAGCACTCACCCACGATTGTAGCGCCGATCCGAAATCTGCTTCCCTAAAGGAACCCTATAGTACCCTGTTGAACCCTAAACCCTCAACCCCTAAACCCTAAACCCAAAACCCTAACCCAAAACCCTAAACCCTACACACTTGAATTTGAACCCTTTTTAGACCCCCTTAAAGGAGCCTTATAGACCCCTCTTAAAGGAGCCTTGGAGTCCAAGCCAAGATTTCAGAATCTGCGCAATTAGGGCCCCGAAAAAGCACATAGGCAAAAATAAGGATAGGGCTATCCAATATAAACTTTATAAACTTTATACCCCCTTAATAAGGAAGGCCAATAAGGTAGGGATATCCTACAAAATGCTTATGCTTATGTGCCGTTTGGGTCCCGAAGCAATGTCGCCCGAAAAGGAAGGGCGCAAAGCGGCATCCCAGGTTTAGGGTTTAGGGTTAGGGGTTTAGGGGTTTAGGGGCTTAAGGGTTTCGGGGTCTCGGGGTTTGGTTTAGGGGTTCGGTTTAGGGTTTAGAGTTTAGGGTTCAGGGGCACCGCCCAGCCACGTGATGCAGAGATCTCAGCAGCACCCACGGTTGCAGATGCGAGCCCTCAGTCCTAACTAGCAGGTAAAGCGCAAGTATTCAACCCGACATTTAAGGGCCCCCAAACCCTCTCTTCTTCAACAACCGGGCCCCAAAAAGTTCAATCTTTTCAGACGGAGCTAATATATAGGGCCGAAAAGCTTAAAGTTCCCCCGCCCACTATCTAAGAACCTGCAATTTTGAAACCCTCAAGGGCTTGTTTACAAAATGATGAAGTCTGAACTGGGCTTTTAAGTAATCAGGGAGAAAATGTATAAACTTTTTTTCATAATGGTTTCTTTAAGAAAAAAGTATTAAAGTATGGTACTCCAAAGCCCAGTGAAAGGAGACCACCGGCATCACCACAAACCTGAAAAGCGTGCCGCCGATGGGGCCCCGTTTTGTGTACATGAGCATGAGCTCTAAATAAAACGACCTAAACCCTCAAAGCAACCCTGAACCCGAGTATAAAGGTCTGCATAACAAGAACAAGGTGCCTTCATAGGCCAATGTATATGTAAACTGCCAACCACAATATACAACGAAAACCTATTCGAAGTAGTAACCCAGCCTAGTGTAATAGTTAGCAGCTATATTGAACATTTATACTTTATAATAACGTTTGTATAGCCTTTGTAGAAACCTTTAAAACTCTTGCAGAAAACCTAAAAAACCATAAATCCTAATAAACCCTAAACCCTAATTCCTTGAAAATGTAATGTAGGAACCTGGTTAAGAAACCCTGGGCCTATAACCCCCAGATAGTAGGATTCATATAAGGAAACCTAATAAGGCCCAAGGTTTCTTAATCCGGTGCCTACATTACCACATATCTCCTTCACCCCGCGCACCTGCTTATAGTAGATACTTAAGCCTTAAAGGGGTCCCTATATAGGTACTTTAAGGCCTAAGTATATACTATAGGGGTACATGGAGCCTTAGGGTCACCCCGCGCACCTCGTGGTTCAGAACCTCCGGGTTTCCCGTGGGCGCTGCCTCGCAGGAGGCCCACAGAAAGGGAGCTCGGGCTTACCAGTGGTTTAGGGTTTAGGGATCCTTTACGGGATCTATATGGATCCTTTAAGGAATACTTAGGGTTCCTTTAACGGATCTACTATAGAAATCTTTACAGCTTAGAGTTTAATTAGGGGACTCCACTATCCCTTTAATTAAGGAATACTGATTAAATCATATTAGGGATTCTACTGTGGTTTCAAGTATATTCCTCAATCAAGGGATATTGGAGTCTCTAGGGCTTGCTTGATTTTCCGTGGTTTTATATGGGCGCTTGTCAAAACGAGGGCCCCCACTTCAAGTTTCCAAATTGGAGGGTGCCGTATTAAGAGTAGACTTAGATAAGGTTCTCCAAAGGAGCCCTGATTTTGACACTTACCCATATGTCCTATTGCACCTGAATAGGGACTACTTTAAGGCCAAAGTTGGTACTATTTGGGTACATGGACTGTTTGGGAGTTTGGGTTGCGAAGTACCCTGATGTTTGAAGTAGTTGCAAGGACCACGAAAATGCAGAGGTGACATACTTCAAAGCCCCTGAACCCTAAACCCAAACCCTCTTCGCTTCCGACTACGACAACCCCAAGGGTCCATGTTATTATGGCTTCTTTTGAAAGGGTTTTGGAGTGTTGGGTTTTAAGTGTTAAACGGCTTAAGTGCACAACCACAGATAGTAAGGCCGTGAAAGGATTCTATAGAAACCTCTTCAAGGGAACCCCAATAAAACCCAATCGCAAACCCAGAAACCTTATTTTACTTCAAGGATCCCTCAAAGGAGTCGCCTCGGTATGGGCCGGCAGCTCTGCCGCATGTCCTTCCGGAGTGGCCTCCAAAGAGCACCCTAAACCCTAAACCGGTTCACAACGACTTTTTGGTCTCGGCGTTTTCGGGCTGCTTTAACAGGCGCCTGGATAAGGCTCCATAGAAGTTTAGGGTTCCAAATTAAAAAGTTTCTTTAAAAAGTTCTAATGGGTTTGACCGAGAAAACGGTCTGGTAGGAGATGGAGGGTGCATGGCTTAGGGCTTAGGGTTCCTTCAAGGGGCGCCGGTATAGGATCCATGAGGGTGTCGGCTGGTTACGCCATTGCTGGAGACGCGAACAGAGCGACAATGCTTTGTCTGGGTGAAGAACCAAGGCAACTCGCCTGGGCTTCAAGTTGAGATCGTCGGCCCTGGCCTCTTCTTCGAGTTCATAAGCTGCATTCAGCTATTCTCGACCCACTGCGACTGCAACATCTGGGCAAGTCTGGCAAGTTGCTAAACCTGTCCCATTGCCATCGCGGCAACGAGCATTAACGCCTCCTGGCCGACAGGCACTCAGCCTCGCATGTTTGTCTGGGCACGTGGTCCGCCAGAATATGACAACGCAACCTTCTGGCAGCATTGGCCTCGGGCAACACGACGTTCCGACAGTCGAAAGCGTGCTGAAAAATCAGGGACTTCAGGGTGTAGGCTTCATCTAACAGCTTATCATTCTAAGGACACCGATGGGGAAATCATATCATGAACCGTAAAGAGGGTAGCTTCATGCGTCTTAAACGTCAAAAACAACGACAGTATACGGTGTCCCATCTCATTCCCGACGGCATCGTGACATACTGCGCGGATGGTAGAATACAGAAGCACCGAACGCCTTCGGCCCTGAAAGACTACATGCCTTCCTTCATTCGACAGTTACCGTAAACTCAAAGTATACAACCAGCAAACAGATTGACCGTTGAAACCCGGAACGATAAAGCCTGAAAGCCATAAAACCCAAAAAAACATACCTAGGTGGGGCTTTAAAGCTTTTGAAAAATATTAGTAAATTGGATCCTCTTAAGCCCAATAAGCGAAAATATAAAATGTCCCAAAGCCCTACCTACATACCCTAAGCTTAAACCAAAAAGAGTCTAAACCTTACCCAGCACAGGATGCTGCACAGGAAAAAAAAGCACCTCCTCAGCCGCGTTCGCCTCACAGGCAGTGCAGAAAGAGACACCCCGTCAGAGCACAGGGCCTGAACCCTCAACCCCGAACCCCGAAACAGAAACCCAGAACCCATTCTTTGAACTCTAGAACCTAAACCCCCACACCTTAAACCCTTATAAGCCCTATGCTGAGGCTGCAGGAAGCTTCCCATAGGCCCCATAGTAGTTCCTTTATGGGCTTCATATTTAGAATCCTATAAGGTACTCTCAAACAGAAACTACTATGGGGCCTGTGGCCAGAGACTTTGCGCTTTCAGGTGTTGAGTTCTCTGGCTTTCGAGCCTTCTGGGGTCTGCGTGTGTGGGACATGTCTTCGGTTTAGGGCTTATAGGGTTTGGACAAAGCAAAAAATTGACTAGTTCAGGATGGGTTCCTCTCACACGCTTAACACTAAACCCTAACTAACTAATCCCAAAGCAGTAAGCCCCAAACCCCCAAAACAAACCTGGCACATCAGTATACACCTTGCATCCTTGAAGCACACCGGTTTTTTCCGACCGAACCCAATAGACCCTAAACCCCCTATAGATCCCTTATAGAACCTTTTAAGGATCCCTTAACCAACACTTTAAGGATCCCTTAAAGGAACCCCTGTTTTTGCCGACCGAACCCAATTGGCAAGGTCTGCGCAAAGCTAGGAGCTGGCAACAGCCAAAGCTCGTCTCACGCAACGTACAGCGACCATCTTCAGGAGGTAAGGGTTAAGGGTTAAGGGTAAAGGGTTAAGGGGTTTAGGGGTTTAGGGGTTTAAGGGTTTAGGGGTTTAGGGGTTTAGCGGTTTAAGGGTTTAGGGGTTTAGGGGTTAGGGTTTTGGGGACCATCTTCATGGGTGGGTTTAGGGATTTAGGGTTTGAGCGCTATATAGGCTCACAGAATGTAGAGGGTTTAGGGCTTCAGGGTTTAGGGACTCACATATGCGCTGTTTGTTGCGTTGTATCGGATACTGTAGGAGATTCCACATGCCGTACGAGATGGGCTCTGCTGACCAGGGTTGCGTGTGGAGTTTAGGGTTTAGGATTTAGGGCCATAGGATTTAGGAGTTATAGAGCTTAGAGGGTTTAGGACTTGATCTTAAGGCCATAGGATTTAGGTGCTATAGAGCCTATAGGGGGATTTAAGGCCATAGGATTTAGGAGCTAGAGAGTTTATAGGGTTTAGGATTTAGGTGTAAGGGTCTTGAGGGCGCACGATCATGGGTCACGCTTGACGCCCGTAGTTGACGGTGTTCTTTCCTTGCCTCGCCGGTGTAGGACCGTTAGGGTTTAGGGTTTAGGGGTTTAGGGTTTAGGGTGTAGGGCCCTATGCTTCAGGCTTGAAAAGCAGGATCGAGTCGGGATACTCAAATACAACCAGCCCAGCCCTAAACCCCAAACCTTGCAAAACAAGTTTCAGCCGGTTGGCTTCATAGAGGATGGTCGAGACGAAGACCGAACCCTTACCCGAAACCTTGAACCTCTAAACCCCTATCGCAAAACAGGACATCTGCAAGATACTCCCGATGCTAGACGGCTTCTTTTGAAAGTCGAACACAACCACAAACCATGGGCCTGAACAACTAAACCTAACGCAGACGCCCTACAGTCTTAGGCCCACTCCAAAAACCTACAGCCACCCTACCTTTTTGTAGAGTAGCAATATATTCTACACTGCAAAGAAGTGAGCTGTCGAAGATTAAGGTACATCATGTTTCTGCGCTGAGGATGTGCAAGCCAAAGAGGCAGGTACACCACAATACTTGAAGACAACTGGTTTTGCTAAGCCCTAAACCATAACCCCCTATAGACCTTAAACCATAGCCCCTAAACCCGAAACCATTAGGGTCTTTTCGATTTCAGGCATTCAGGATTGGTGACCGAATCTTGCGGATTTGCCAACATACCAGTAGCACCGACAAGACTCGCAAGACATCTCGGCGAGGCGCTCCCAAAATATAAGAAATATGTAGTTTGAGGACGGCTTCTACAAAATGTTGAGCAATAGAGTTTCGAGGTAGCCGTTATAATGCTAACTAACGGATGCTATGAATGCTGTATGTTCTTGTTTAACAAGCTTGACACAAGGGCCCAGGGTCGCTGTACGATGATGTCCAGTTACACGTAACTGTCCGTGAGATTGACCCCTTGCTGCACTAAGGCAGAAACTGAGGCTCTGCACTTCAGTCCTGTCCGAAAGTCCAGGTGCTAGGAATTGAAAGGCTACTCTGGACTTTGGAACGATAGCCCTCAGATCCACTCAGACAACAATGGCAGTTTCCTTGGCAAACTTACCTCAGATGGTCGGCAAGATGGTAAGCACTGCCTACACCTGCATTGCACTACCCTCTGTCTTATGGCATGTGCTACTTGGAGGTTCAAGTGGCTTAGTAACTCTAGGGTTATACTGTACCTAAAATGAATTATAACCCCAGTTAAGGTATTATAACTGAACTGACGAATTCGCATGAACCTCCCAGTAGATTCTGCTACTGCAGAAGCTTGCTGCGTTCTTGACCAACTGCTTTCAGGGGCCAAGTCTCATCGCTCATACTTCAACCCATGCATCTACGCCCTAAGCCCTAAGCCCTAAAGCATCCTAAACTCCTGAACCCCATACACAAACACTAAACCCCCAACCTGAAACCTTACAGATACCCTGAAAGAATCCTAAAGGGATACCCGAATAGTAGCCCTTACGTATCCCTTACTCCAATCTCCCTTAATTGCGGAATGTAACTTAAATCATATTAAGGCCCCTACTATAATGTAAGGTATATACGTAGGGATCGCCTATAGAACCCTTTAAGGAACCCTTTAAAACGGGTACTACTCAGGAACCTAGTTATGGAGCCTTTATAGCAGAAGCTTCGAGGACTGTCTTCGAAATGCCCACCCAGAGACTCCAACACCCCATTCAGCAAGGAATATTCCTTAAATCATAGTAGGATCCCTAATATAGTTTAAGGCATCTTCCGGAATTAAGGGATAGTGGAGTCCCCTAAACCCTAAACCCTATAGTATTTCTATACCAGAAGTCCTTAAAGGAACCCTAGGTATTCCTTAAAGGGCTATCAAAGTCTCTGCCCACCCAACATGCTCGGTTTTACTGGATTTAGGGATCGGGTTCTGGGGGTTCGGACTGGGGGCTGAAGCTTGCCCAGAGAACCCAATACCCCTTAATTAAGGAATATACCTTAAATTATAAGGGGCTTCATAATATGATTTAAGCTATATTCCTTAATTAAGGGATATTGGGTTCTCTGGGTGAGTGTTTGGCTAGGTTCCCCAGTAGCCCCTTAATAATAAGGGTACCCTTTTTCCTACTATTCGGGTTTAATAAGGGAACTCAAAAAGAAAAAGGGTAAAAGGGTACTACTGGGGAACCTAGTTGGGGTTCCTTTAACGGCTCCTTTAAGGGATCTACAAGGGATCTATAGCGTGTTTAGGGGTTCAGAGGTTTAGGGGTTGAGGGTTTAGGGTGGTTTACGGGTTCAGGGGTTTAGGGGTTGAGGGGTTTAGGGTGGTTTAGGGGTTTAGGGGTGGAGGGTTTAGCTCAGGATTAGGGTCGAGCGGTTTAGGCTTTGAAGCTTTGTTCGAGTGTCTGTAGGAAGGAGCAGCTATCGGCCGGCAGCAAGAGAAAGGGCCGACGGACGTTGTCTGAAAACGAGCTTTCACAGCATTTTGTGCGTGGTTTCGGGTGCAAGGTCTAGGGATCCGGAGTGGAAGATGGTTTGTCTGATAGCAGGATCCCAGTTAAGACTTAGGGAATATTTCTCATTCAAGGTATGTTGGCAGACAGACACCTCAACAAAAGCACATCTGCAACCCTTCTGGTCTCTGGAAAGACAGCCCGAATAGGCTAATAATTGGAAACTTTTCAAAGACGAGTAGGATGTGGACCCTCTGCAGCGCGTGACCTTGAACTCGGAACCCTAATCCCGGAAGCCCTAAACCTACTGCTCCCTCCGAACCTGGTTCACCCTCATTTAGAACCCTATACCCTGCCTAGGGTAACCAATGTAATGCAAAGAGAGGATATGACCCCAAAAGAGTGGATACCCTAAACCCTAAACTCCCTAAACCCCTAAACCATGTCCCTTCTTTAAGGTATCTTGGTTACTCGAGGTAGACCCTAATTTCAGGGCCCAGGCCAGGCTGGCATTGTACTATGTACTATGAACCCCAGTGTGGTACTTGAATGTTACGCCGTTTAAGACTAGATTTCCTTTAGGGTAGATTGCGTTACTGATGCCCTAGGCCCAAGCCAAGGCACCCTGGATAAAGTCGTTGAGCATCTGCAGCGCCACAGCCGGCTGGTCCATGGGCACCATGTGCCCAGCTTGGAAGACCTTCGGGATTAATATAGGTGCCCTAATAATTAGAAGCGGGCTTTGGGTACGGTATACTATAACCATAAAAAAAAACCCCCCCCCCCCAACATAGTATTGGTAATTATATTGGCCCGATATTCCTGATATGTACATGTCTTCCTTGGTATACCATCCTAAACCCTAAACCCTAAACCCCTAAACCCTAAACCCCTAAACCCCTAAACCCCTAAACCCTAAACATACGGAAGTCAGAAACACGGTCAGTAGAGAAGGGCCTACTTCAGGAAGTTTGTGGGTTCAAGGCTCCCTGGGATCGGTTTAGGGTTTAGGGGTTTAGGGGTTTAGGGGGTTAGGGTTTAGGGTTTAAGGTGGTTTAGGGTTTAGGGGTTGAGGGTTTAGGGTGGTTTAGGGGTTTAGGGGTTTAGGGTTTAAGGGTTTAGGGTTTAAGGGTTAAGGGTTTAGGGTTATGAATGTGTGAGTTCTGGCCACTCCGAAAAAGTCTTTGCTTCCGGCTGAAAGAGCACGCGAAGACATAATATTCCCCACCCTCCGGGCTCCACGCATCTTATTTCAACAGGGGCCTTTACAATTAGAACAAGGTGTGGGGGTATATGACATCCGAGACCTTACCCTAAACCCCTAAACCCAAACAAGACACGTCTATAGTGGCTATGAGGGGACACTCTCCCGACCCTAAGTTCGACTCTTTTATCAGATCGTCGACAATAAAGGAATATACCCCTAAGGGTTCCTGAAAGGCATCTATGAGGGCTCTATAGAGGAATTGAGGAATATACCTTAAAACTTAGTAGGATCTTTAACATGATTTCAAATCTATGCTTTAAAAAAGGGATGTTGCAAGGACCGGGTTTTGTTATGTGTTTCGGAGGAGTTTTTTGCCATAGAATTAGAAGAGATCTACTTGCTAAGCATACGGCCGAGCCCCAAACAGCACCCCCTGAAGCCCAAGCATGCCCACGACCCTGACACCCCTAAACTCCTACAAAGAGTGCCCACGACACTGTGAACAACTGATGCATTTACGTAGGTGAATGAGCGAGTCTAGGCTAATCCACACCGTAGTATAAAAATGTTGACAGCCCACATGATGCAAACCTCTAAACGTACATCCTACCAGGGGCCCAATGTAAACCCCCAAAATTGCGGCCCCACCCTAAAAACCCTGAATAGCACTTAACCCGACCAGCCCCTACCTAGATAACCCTTCTAGACCCCAAGCCACCCTAAACCCTAAAATCCAAACCCCTAAACCCTAAACCGTAAACTCTAAACCCCAAAACAGTAAATTTAAAAGGAGCCCTAAACCCCTGAACCCTAAACCCCGGAACCCTACACCCTTAAAGGAGCCCTAAACCACCTGCATGAAGTGGAAGCCGTTAGCAGAGCGAAGGCGGCCAGCGGCCTTTCCTTCCACCTTCCAAAAAGCTCTTTACATGGGTTTAGGGTTTGGGGTTTAGGGTTTAGGAGTCTAGGGTGTAGGGTTTAGGGGTTACGGGCTTAGGGTTTGGGGGTTTTGGCTGTAGGGCCGGGTTTATGGGTTTAGGGTTTGGGGCCGGGGGTTTAGGGTCTTGGGTTTATGGTTGGGTTTGGGGGTTAGGGCTTCGGAAGTTTCAGAGGGGATTTTCTGAACCAGGTCTCGTGCAAGGGTTTTATGAAGGTCTCCGAAAGGTTTTCAGGTTCCTTCGTTTCTGAGATCAGGCAATTCGACAGAAAGGGCCTGTCTGCACATTTAGGGTTTAGGGTTTGAGGTCTGGGGTTTAGGGTTTAGGGTTCGACAGGAAGGGCGTGTTTGCACATTTGCACAGGGAGGCGATGCGATGTGTTCTGAACTGTGGGGGGGCTTCCAGACACCCTTCACAGCGCTACGGTCAAAAATTGGGTTTTGACATGTACGGAGCCTGGACCATGAAAGCTGTATGCAATCATGCGATGAGGATCCTTACGTTTCTGTACCCCTTCATGTCACAAAATTCCCTATGAGAACAAGCAACTCGTGCGAGCGTCAGGCGACTGTGGGATAAAGACTGAACTGCTACCAAAAGCTGTGGAGCTGCTGTTTCGAATCAGACGCACAATGTCCTTGTGCGAAACACAGCCTCGAACCAAAGAGCAACAGGAACTTCACACCACCGGCAACTGTGCTGATCATGCTAAGACCAGCAAGGACCTAAACCCTAAACGCTAAACCCTAAACCCTAAAACCCTAAACCCTGAACCCTAAACCCTGAAACCCTAAAACCCTATACCCTAAACCCTGAACCCCAAACCCTAAAACTCTGAACCCCGAACCCGAAAACTCTGAAACCCTAAAACCCTGAAACCCGAAACCCTAAAACCCTAAACCCTATAAACCCTATGGTTCTTGGTAGGGAATGGGGGAATGAATACTGGGGACTAGTATTGGGGATTATATTGGGACTACTAGGGATCCATTCCCCCATTCCCTACTAAGCACCGGACAAGGACTATAGATACCCTAAGACCCCTTTATAGAACCCTTATAGGACCCTTTAAAGGAACCCTTAAAGGAACCCTTTAAAGGAACCCTTACAGGACCCTTTACAGGAACCCTTAAAGGAACCCTTTAAAGGAACCCTTTAAAGGAACGCTTTAAAGGAACCCTTAAAGGAACCCTTTAAAGGAACCCTTTAAAGGAACCCTTAAAGGAACCCTTTAAAGGAACCCTTTTAAAGGAACCCTTTAAAGGAACCCTTTAAAGGAACCCTTTAAAGGAACCCTTTAAAGGAACCCTTTAAAGGAACCCTTAAAGGAACCCTTAAAGAAACCCTTTAAAGGAACCCTTTAAAGGAACCCTTAAAGGAACCCTTTAAAGGAACCCTTTAAAGGAACCCTTAAAGGAACCCTTTAAAGGAACCCTTTTAAAGGA
>BGNK01001020.1:112855-128449 GCA_003297005.1 Symbiodinium sp. clade A Y106
CGTCAAAAGGCTCGGTTAATGCCTTGAAAGAGCCCTGAAAGGAACCCTTAACGGTGCCTGAAGGGAACCCTTGACGGAGCCCCTTAAGGAGCCTTTAAAGGAAACCTTGCAGGAAGCCTCAAAGGAGCCCTTAAAGGAGGCTTAAAGGAACCCTTAAAGGGAGCCCTACTAAAGAACCCCACAGTACCCTTCAACGGAGACTTTAAATGAACCATTGAAGGAACTTTCTTATAAAACCCTACAGTACCCTTAAAGGAACCCTATAAGATCTCTCAAAGGAGCCCTCAAAGGGACCGGCCTGCATAGATCAAGACCTGTAGACCGGCTCCAAGGAGATCCGGAAGCTTCGTGTGGAAGTTCTTCATCCAGTCCTAGGAAGACGGCTTTGGGTTTAGGGGTTAGGGGTTAGGGGTTTAGGGGTTAAGAGGTTTAGAGTATTACAGAAGGGTACGCTGTGGGGCTCAGGCTTCACGGGTTTAGGGGTTTAGGATCCTTGAGGGGTGAATCGAGCGTCCCCATGTATATCTTCCTCAGGTTTGGAACATTTCGGCTGCGGGGTTTTGGGGTTTTCTTCTGGGACTTTGGGGTTTTGGGATTTATAATTAAGTATGGGCCAAACCCTAAACCCTAAACCCTATCTCAATGATCGGGCTACAGCATTTTTTGTTACTTTGTAGGCCTGTAGAGGGGTCTGTGAGCGCGTCCACACACGCGCGCGCGCCTGTGTGTGTGTGTGTGTGAGGGTTTAGGGTTTAGGGTTTAGGGTTTAGGGTTTAGGGTTTAGGGTTTAGGGTGTGTGTGTGTGTGTTGTGTTTGTCCGTTCTGTCCGTCCGTCCTGTCTGTCTGGTTGCCCGCCTGCCTGCCTGGCTGTCTGCCTGTCTGTCTGTGCTTCGGTTTGTTCTGTCTGGCTGTTCCGTCTGGCTGTTCTGTCTCGCTGCCCTATGCTCTGTGTAGTCTATCGGTTCTGTCTGTTCTGTCTGTTTGTCCGTCAGTCTGTCCGTCCGTCCGTCCGTCCGTCTATGTGTTTATGTGTGTGCACGCATATCTGCGTGTGTGTCGGTGAGCTGAAGCTGCATACTCAGAGCTTAGATTGGTGGCAAACACTAATGAAGCTCGAAGCGTCGTGCTGGAATGCCAGGTTCACGATGCGGTTGCAGCTGCCCCATTTCTTATTCACACCCAGCTGCTCCTGCGTCGTCTTGTCCTTAGTCTCAAGGATAGGTGGTCCTCATACACTCAGATTCTCAAGATCTCCGGCCGTAAGCCCTGAACCCCAACACGGAAAGCCCGAACCCAAATGTGCAGAGCTCGAACTGTGGACCCTAGAAACCACAACAGTGTCCAATGCAAAGATCCAGGTGGGAGTTTCCGAAAATTAGGGGTACCTTATTGTGGGGTTCTTTTTAATATGGATCCTACTATTCAGGGCACTAAACCCTAAACCCTAAACTCTAACCCTGAAAATAAGGATCCTACTATTTAGGGTACTAAACCCTAAACCCTAAACTCTAACCCTGAAAATAAGGATCCTACTATTTAGGGTACTAAACCCAAAACCCTAAACCCAAACCCTGAAAATAAGGATCCTACTATTTAGGGTACTAAACCCTAAACCCTAAACCCAAATCCTGAAAATAAGGATCCTACTATTTAGGGTACTAAACCCTAAACCCTAAACCCAAACCCTGAAAATAAGGATCCTACTATTTAGGGTACTTTATTAGGATCCCCCTATTTTCGGCAACTCCCAGGTTCGATGTCACTGACCCAGGTTGCCTTTCTACCTACTTGTCGGGTATCATGGGGAAACAAAGATTAACCTTTTTCATGCTATAGGGATTATATAGGGATTATATAGGGATTATATAGGGATTATACTACCCCAAAAGGTTAAAGGTTACCTACTCTACTACTACCCCAAAAGGTTTAAGGTTACCTACTCTATTACTAGGTCTATGCAGGAGTGCAAGCATGGTAGGCTTTACAGGCTTCAGGGCTACTCTTTGGTTCTTCGCGGACTTCGTAGCATGGAGTGTGCTGACATGTCAATCTTGAAAGGTGGTGTTGTATTCGACTATAGGCCCGAGGCACAATAACATGAGGCTTATATATAGGTTCAGGGTCAGATCTCTGTTTTAACTACTGGTCACAGAAACTAACTCGAAATTTACGATGTCCAAGGGCCTTCTCAGATTTATGAACTGATCAACCAACCAGCCGAAAAACAAAAAAAAACAAACAATAGCTCATGCTGTCATCTAGCTGTCCTGGTCCGTTCTGGTTTAGGGCTTGCAGGATTGCCCGGTTCGGTATGTGGGTTGTTTAGTTAAAGGGTCCAGCCCGTTTGCATTGAAGCAAGTACAGGCAGCAAGCAAGCTTGCGACGTGAGTCGACGGTCCCATGCGGAATTAATTGGAGACAGCAAAGGGGTTTGGGGCTTACGATCTAGTTGTCCTGGGTTGCAGAGTCCATGGGTTTGAGGGTTTAAGAATTTTTGGAATTGATTGCTTCGAGGCGTCAGGGTTGTATTGTACCGTCACGGGCCCAAGTCTACCTCCCCGGCCCTTTAAACCCTACATCCTAAACTCCAAACCCCCAAACCCCAAAACCCCAATCCCTAAACCCTAAACCGAACCCTAATGTATACGTCCAGGTGGCATTCAGGAAGGTCTCGACTGAGCCGAAGTCATAGCAGAGAGGCGGCTTCTCGCACTTGATGCGCATGTCGTAGGGGTTGTGGCCTGGCACGGTCGATGACATAAATCCTGCATTACCTTTAGGACCTTAAACTATGGGAGTTATGGTATATTCCTTATTGTGGCTAGTGCAGGATTTATATCATCAACCGCAGTACTGAGTTCCTACATTTAGCTATAATCGTCAGAGGGTTCTACAGGAAGATTGCTATAAGATTTTCCAATACGGGGTTCAGGATAGGGTACTGGTAATGTAGGGGCCTTCATAAGTCGAAAAAGGTTTGGTGGTACATAAAATGTTCTATAGTTTAACGATAACACCCTAAGGATAAGTTATTCGGCTTTTATTCGCCGGAGGTAAAACGGTCTTAGGATTCCAGGATCTGGCATTTAAGTTGCTGCTTGTTAAGGCATGTGTTGGTCTTTGTGCTGAGCTGCAGGGCATGATGATAAAACAAATACAACGAAAGGCCTTTAACCCTCGCTACCCTAGGAATAGTATATACTTTGGCACCACGGTATCTATATGAGGGTTTAGGGTTTAGGGTTACTTTAAGGCCAATCTATGTACTGTTTGGGCACATGGACCCTTTGGGTTGGAGTTCTTTAGCCACAGGCTGAACACACAAACCTGCGATCAGAAGGCTTATTCCTTAGGTGCTGCAGGTTTGCTTGGAGGTTTTAATGTGCTTGTGAAGCGGTTTTGGGAAAACTTACAGGTTCAGTAGGGTCTTAGGTTTTGTAGAGCTTTAGCGCTTTAGGGTTTTGAGGCTGTGGTAGGGCTTACAAGGTTTAAGGTTTTCAAGGCTCGAGGGGTTTAAAGCAGACTGGTTCCTGAAGACTTTGCTGCCCGATCCCTCTTCAATCTCGGGCTTCTGCCTGCTGCTCGCCCGCCTGCCGAGAAGAACCTCTCCAGTGCAGCTGTTGAGGACCGTACTGCGAAAAGCTGAGATGCCAGCGCAGCCAAATTCGGCATGACATGGGGATGAGTGGCCCAAAATCTGACCAAGATCCATCGCTGCTGGCAGCTGTATCACCATAAACCTGCTCAGCTCGTGGTCGATGGGGGCTGACAATCCTCCACTTCCGAGAGGACTGCTTCCTCAGTCTGTCCGGGCTGGGCGCAAAGCCCCAGAGACTCCAACATCCCTCAATTGAGGAATATACTCCTTAAGTCATATTAGGGACAGAGAGCCCAACAGCCCTCGGTCGAGAAGTTATCTTAAAGCAGAACACTAGGGCTCCAAGGATACAGGTAGTACCTGCTTTGATGTCTGAAATCTAATAATTAGTAGCTGCTTTGGGCAAACTTGAAGCCTCAGTGTACTGACAAGCCTTCTTTCCTTAACTACTCGTACGGGGTATTCAGCTCTCTGGGGATCAGATTTTGTACTATAACCTAAAATTTAAAGCGTTGAACAAGCAATGCTGCACATGTGAAGAGGCGATTAAAGTAACAGTTGTAGTTCACAAGCAAAGTCTGTAGTCAGGGATAAGTGCTTCATGCATTGCCCGTACTTCTTCACATAACCATGAACTATGCCCCCCCTTAGAACCATGATGTGTTTAAATGTTCTCCCGGGTTCTATATGAACAAGAATTAAAACAATTCGCAAGGACACTATAGTGAACCCGAAACCTCCAACCGCACAAAACTTGATGGCATGCCACGCACCCTGTTCAACATGGAACATAGCCAAACAAGATCATCCTAAACCCTCTGCCCTGAACCCTGATTAAACTCTAAACCCCGCCCCCTTGAAGGGTGTGGGATGGTATGGGGTTTCAGCTCAATAGGTGCCGGGGTTTAGGGCTTCAAGGCGCGTGGGGTCCCGTTTACTAGGTTCCCCAGTAGCCCCTTAATAATAAGGGTACACTTTTTCCTACTATTCGGTTTTAATAAGGGAACCCAACAAGAAAAAGGGTAAAAGGGTACTACTGGGGAACCTAGTTTAGTTAGGGTTCGTGGTTTCCCCTGCATGCCTGTCAGCTGGTAGGGGATCAGCTCGCCGTAGTTGCACAGCGCATAAGCCGTAGTGCAGGCGTTGTCCTCGGCAGCGAAAGCGTCGAATCCCTAGGTCCGAGATCGATATGGGAGTTGCCGAAAACTGGTCCTCAAACCCCAATCCCCTAAACTCTAGAACCCCTCAGCCGTTAGCCTAGACACCATGCATTGAACCCTCAAGCCCTAAACTCTAAAGCCCGAACCCTGCACCATAAACATCCCTCAACCCAAGTCTTAAACCAGGGCTCGTCCCCGGCGTTGCAAGACGCGATCTGCTTGACACATGGGATGCTGGCTGCTTTCATGGCCAGTGTGCCCACGCGCCCAATGACACCTGGGTTTAGGGTTTAGGGAAAACTGGTTCTGTTTCACGGTCCCAAAAGGTCCATGTACCCAAATGGTAGATACTTTGGCCCCAAAGTATATAGGGACCACTTTAAGGCCTAAGTATATGCTAATTGGGTACATGGACCCTTAGCGGGTTCCGTAAAGTAATTATCTACAAGGTTCCTTTTAGGGGTTCTTGAAAAGCGGTTCCTGCAGGGCTGAGGGTTTAGCGTCTGAAGGGTTGGTTTACCGCTCGGGGATTTTGGGATTTTGAATTTAATTTTAGATGCTTAGGATTCGTGAGTTACGGTTTTCGGCTGGGAAGAATGCCGGAGATCAACCATAAACGCTAAACCCGTATCTGGGCTGCCCTTGATATAGTGTTCCTTGCATTTCTGCAAGGGAGCTGCTTGCAGGCCCATGGCTCGCTACAAATAGAGACATCAAGACATAATCTCAGTATGACTACAGTCCCAGAGGGTTCATATGTACGACCATTATGAAATTAGGTCCCGAAAGACCATCCCTACTATGATTATGGGTCTGGGGCGCTGATTCCATCATAGGAGTATGCATGGACCCTCTTGGAGTATGGCATTTCAGATATAAGTGGCTCCGGTCGGGGCCTCACCCCCACTACCGTCCTTTCTAACCCCTAAACCCTAAACCCTAACTGAACCCTAAACCTACGGGTGATGATCTAAATCCTGCATTACCTCAAGGACCCTAAACTGCGGGAATTGTGGTATATTCTCTGTTATGGGTAATATAGATCCCTTAAAAGAACCCCTTAAAGGTACCCTTATAAGGAACCCCAGGATTTATATCATCAACCGTCGGGCTTGTAGCTTGGGTCCCCCGCCGCGTAAAGCATTCACAGCAACGAACCAATAAGAGCGAGACTAAGCTTAGGGTTTATAGGGCTTAGGGTTTGGAGGGGTTTAGGGTTCTTTGAATCGAGAGAGAAATAAAACAAGACATCGGTAAGACTCACAAGTGTCATAATCATGTAAAAGGACACAAGCATGATGGCAGTGCAGCCTTCGATACAAGAGACCCCAACAGAGAGACGGCTGCTGAAATCTTAGCCATTGTCAGCTCTGTTCTCCACAAGACAGCCACACAGCATTAGGCTTGCGTGTACCCTGAATTTCCAGAACCTACTCCTCTGTACTGTCACAGTAACTTCTACCCAGACAGTTAAGGCAACAAAGCACACAAGCAAAGTTTGACCAATTTCATATGACTCCGAACCTGAAAAGCCCAAAATCCTGGATCTTCATAGAGTTCTAGAGGATTTTTACAGGATTTGGGCATCGCTGCGTAGGGTTCGTGTCGGGTTTCGAGATGGATTTGCCGGGAAGAAAAAACAACTTTATATAGATGGTATCACAATTTCAAAGAGCTCTTGCCCGATTTTATGCAAGTGGCTTACGGAGGTCTTAAAGGTGAAGGTGCTTCACGTTTCGTATTTCTGCGTGGGCCGGGGGGTATATTCAGGGTTCTAGAACTCATTCGGCTTAGGGCTGGTGATCGTGCTGTAAAAACCACCCGCCTTTCTCCAGAGTGCCACCCTCCGACTTGCCGCCATCGTAGGCCATGTCTGCGTACCACTTGTATTGCTCCTGTTTAACACTCTAGGGCCTCAGGGTGTTCTCGGGTGTGTGACGATTTTGGGCTTTGTTAAAGCCCCAAACCGCCTGGAGTGTTTAAGGGTTTTCTGAAGCGTTTATAGAGTCTTACAAGCGCTCCGAAAAAAGGTGTTGCTATGAAGGAGCTGACACTTAAAAGCGCCATTAGCGGGACATTGTGTTGGTTCTTGAGGGTCTGAGTCTGTTTTCGGTAGATTCAGATAGTTACCTTGATACGAACCCAAATATACAAGAGTCCATACATACATATATATATATATATGTATATATCCGGGGTTTGAGGATTTTTAAGGTGTAGGGTCTAAGGTCAAAGGGCTCAAGGTCTCATCGCAGAGAGGGTGCATGGGTGGGGAACAGGGTTTACTACCCGAAACCCGAAACCCTCAGCAGGCCCAACGTCGAACGCTTCAAGCATAATGATCCCAAACCCAAACCCGGAACCCTAAACTCTACACAGAATGCTTGATTGGGATTAAGGCCTTTAGGACTTTAGGGTGTGGGACGAGGGGTGGAGTTAAGGTCCTAAGGTTTAGCGTTTAGGTGTTAGGGCTTAAGGTCTACGGGCATGATCGAGGTGTTTCTGCCATGATGCTGCCGTGGTGGCAAGGAGCCAGAAACCTTCAAATCCTGCACGTTTGATTTCAAACCGACCACTCCTTGCAACCTAGCCGCGTAGTGCATGCTCGAAGTGCGGAGCCCAATCCGAATGCTGACAGGACAAGTATGGCTGTAATACGAAGCAAGAATAGAAGCGGCCGATTAGGCTCACCCTGAGCAACCCGGCCGCGCTGCAAGGTGCCTGCGGGTCGGTCAGGCCGTTGCCAACGCCCAAGCCTTGCCCGAAAGACTACTTTGAAAGAGTCGGTTTAGGGTTAAAGGCTTTGGGGTTCAGGGAGTTAGGGTGTAGGGTTATAGGGTTGGGTTCTTGTTCAGAACTCTATTGCAATAGGGTGTCGGGTCATGATATTATACTGGAAGTAGTTAGCCAATAAAGGCCTTAACCAGAACAGGGTTTTGGGGTACAATATACTAAACTGGAACCCACAGGAATACTGGCTTTTTGTTAAGGAACCCACTTTAAGGTACCTTGTATTTGCTATAGATCAACATCATTGTGACTTGCGGTACGTTCCTGAACTAGAACCATGAGATTTTTTCGGCAACGAAGCGGAGTCCGCAACAATAAAAGAGTAGTTGAGGGTTCCTTGCCGAACATGATACAACATACTCTATCGTACTGTAACATACTATTAAATCATGATATACTACAGTATACTACTGCGGTAGGACGAAAGCTTGACCTGCTCCTTGTTTCTTCGAACACGGGCCCCCATTCCCTCATAGAATCCTATATAACAAACAGGACCAACCGGCTACTCCTCCGGAACATTAAAGTAGTATAATTTTAAAACGGTGTACAAAATACTCCGCTGGCCAGGCCACTAAATCGCACTTTTCGGTACTCCGCTACTCCGCAAGACGTCTTAAGACAAGACACATCCAGTAGGTCAAAACTTTTGTCCTCCCGATGTAGTACCTTTTGCCTCTTGAGGCGGTTTGTGACATGAAGGCTGAACCCTAAGGGTCCAAGTACCTAATTATCATATACTCTCCCAAATAGTAACCTACATAACTACTATCCGAAACCCAAGTACCTAATTATTGGGTCCTTTGGACCCTTAGGGGAATAGACGGAACAAGTTATTAAGGGTAAGGGCCGGTTAGGGTTTAAGGATGAGGGTTGGGGGGAGCTTACGGCTCACGCTTTGTGGTTTAGGGGGCTTAGGGTTTAGGGCTTGGGGGGCTTAGGTTTTAGGCTAAAGATTTATATCGTTTGAGAAGGGGTTGTCAAAACGAGTGAGCAGTTCAAGACCGTTTATGGGTGCTCGCAGTATCGATCCCACTAATCCTATTATAATAGTTTGAGGGTTCCTGCGGAGTCCTACTATTTGGGATGTGCATTGAGTGGCTGAGACTTGACTTGAACATGCTCGGGTGAAGAGCATCTTGGGCATTATGGTCTCAACACCCTGGACGTTGTAAGAACCCGGTAGAAGAACGACTGGTAGACCACGAACTCGAAGCCTGAACCATCAACACTCCCTGAACCCCTCACGCATCTACCTCAGATCCTAAATTGGAAACACCTACAACCCTGACCTGCTAGACCTGAACCTCTGCACCCTAAGGCCCCAAACCCTAAACTCCCAAGTCCTCAACTCTTGCAGATCCCTGGGCAAGCCGTTTTTCGCAGGTTTACCAAATCCCCACCCCCCAAAACCTACGGGATTCGGGCTTAGTTAGGGCTTTTATGAAGGGTGCAAGTGCCCATACAGGAGCTCCTTTAGGGCCAAAGCATGCATCACCAGGATGAAAATTTTGTCGCACTAAGATGTCTTTACTTGGCGGAGGACTCGGAGTACCAGCAAGTGCATTTTAAGTGGCCTGGCCAGCGGAGGAATTCTTTTCTGGAATGCACACGTATTACGTTTTTGTTGAAACGGAGGAATTACTGACGTCCGGGCCTCAACTCGAGACTTCGAGAAGGAGTCTATGGTGTACAAGTGTATGTTAAGAGAACTGCCCGATGCGACGAACTTTCGTCCTGGCGCAATTGGCAATATACTAATCCCAGAGGGTCCATATACATTACTATTATGGAATTAGGTCCCCAAGACCATAATGGGGATGGTCTTTCAGGGCCTAATTCCATAATAGTAGTATATATGGACCCTCTGGGAATTATACAATTTCACGAAACTCCCACACCTGGCTCCCTTATAGAGCCCGTCAAGGCATCTGTTAACCGAACCTACCCTATGAAACCCTCCAAGACTCAAAAACTGCCCCAAGACCCTATAAAAAAAGCCTCTGAAAGCCTCTAACCCTAACCCTAGACCCCGAACCCTAACTCCGCAGAGACTCCAATATCCCTTAATTGAAGAATATTCTCTTTTCATACCAAGGATCCTGCCATAATCTAAGGCCTATTCCTTACTTGGAGGCCCTTTTGACTTAGTAAGTCTACTTAGTATCCCCTAGAAACCCTATTATAATCCCCCATAACCCACCTTACTAACCCTACTTACTAAGTTAAAAACACCTCCAAGTAATTAAGGGATATTGGAGGCTCTGGGTCTAGATCCCCAGAGAAAGCGCCTTTCAGAGGGACCTTGAAGTCGTCTCCCTGCTGGTTCTGCTGCCAAATGTAATGAGACACTGCTGGCACCTGGGAAGGTTTAGGGCCCTTGGTTCTTTCAGGGTTTAGGGTTTACGGTTTAGGGGAGGGTTTAGGGTCCTTTGGTTCCTCTGAAAGCTCCTTTACGGGTTCCTGTCCAGCTTCCTTTAAGGCTCCTTTTAAGGGTTCCTTTGGGGCACTGTAGGATTTGGGTTTAAGTTGTAGGGCAGAGGTTTTACACTCAAACCTGACAGGGCCTATAAGGGGCTACTACGTATTACTACGTGCTTCTAGCCTCTATTTTAAATTACGAGTAAATGTATGAGGTTTAAAACTTAGGACCTTTAGGACTTAGGGTTTAAGATTCAGGGTGAAATGGTTTTGTGCGTTAGGAGTAAAGTTATAAAGCGCCACAGCTTCGTTGCTGAACTTTTTAGGGTGTAGTGCAAAGTAGTGAACTCAGGAGAAATACAATAAGCGCTGAAACCCCAACGCCCTAGATTGCCTAGATGCTAAACCCTATACTTCCCATATCATAAACAAGGCCCAACCCCTCAAACCTAAAGCCATGCATCCTAAAAACCTCTACCCTCATACGTTTGGGGTTTAGGGTTTATTAATATGGGTGTGTATAATATATATATATATATATATATATATATATATATGTGTGTGTGTGTGTGTGTATGTATACATATATATATATACACAGACTGGAGTTAGGTCTCAAAGTGATTTTGGGAACGTAATTCCACAACGGTAGCATATGTGGACCCGCTAGGTTCCATATTACCCTAAACCTAAATCCTAAACCCTGTGGTAGTGTAAACCCTAATCTTTAAACCCTATGGTAGTATAGATGGACCCACTGGGTAGCGGTTCTGGTCCGGAGCGCGTAGTGGCCGGCGTAGGACTCACCTGGGCTTTGAAGTAACCAGGGAGGAAGAAGTATACGCTCTATCATATAATGGTTCTTTTCAGGTACAGGTTCACCAAAAAAAGCATGAGGAAGTATGGCACTCCAGAACCCAGTCACCGAAGATGAAGAAGTCGAGGTTCTTGTACTGAGGAAGGGCCTTGTAGAACTCCTGGAGCTATTGCGGTCTAGGGTTCCTCTAAGGGTTGCTTTAAGAGCTTCTACAAGGGTACTGTAGGGTTTAGGGTCTAGGGATTCAGGGTTTAGGGTTTCGGGTTTAGGGACTCCTGAAGCGTTACTCTGTTTGTTTCAAAGCTGCTTTTGACGTCTGTCCCGAACTTGTCTCCAAGGGGCTAGAGGGTTTAGGGTTTTGGGTGTAGGGTTTCGGTATGTTCAGGGTTCTTATATAGGTAAGGTTTGCTTTTAGGGTTTAGGGTTGAAGGGTGTAGCTGCAAGCGGTCTCGTGCTGAGGTGAGGTCTTGTAGAACTCCGGGGTAATTTAGGAACCTGCTTTGAATGTAGGGGCTCCCCGTTGCGTTAAATTAAACCTATATACTTGTCGGGTATCATGGGGAACCAAAGGTTAACCTTTTTCATACTATAAGGATTATATAGGGTTTGTACTACACCAAAAGGTTAAAGGTTACCTACTCTACTACTAGGTAAAAGTCACTACAGTCAGGATTCGACTATTTGGTCTTGTGTAGGGGCCTTAACTGGGCTTTTGAGTAACCAGGGAGAAAAAAGTATAAACTTTTTTTTTCATAAGGGTTCCTTTAACAAAAAAAGTATTAAAGTATGGTACTCCAAAGCCCAGTTAAACACGTAGAGTACGGCTTTCGCCTTTTGGAACTTTGGAACTCCTGGGATGAGTCTGGACTCAAGCTGGTTCCGGGATCGAGGTATCAAGGTTTGGGGCTTGAGAGTTTGAAATAGGGGCCTAAATAATTACCAATACTATTTTGGGGGCTTCGTTAGTATGATTAAAATAAAATGGGTCCCAAAACCCTATTGAAAAATGTGAAGGCCGCTATGTTAGGGTTGCAGCTTTGGGGTTTGGGCCAGCCTAGGGTTCAGGTTCACAGGATTTAGGGTTTAGGGTTTAGGGTCTATCTAGGGTTCAGGTTCACAGTCTAGGGATTAGGGCTTAGGGTCTAGGGACTAGGGTTCAGGTTCACAGTTTCGGACTCCAAGTGCAACTGCCACATGATGTTGACCGCTACACCAAAGACCTGTATCGGTATGTAAGCCCTATGCTGCCTCTGAAAGCCTTTGCTGTTCCTCTGTCCTGCATGAAGTTGTACATGTTCTTGGCGACTCCATCTTCATCGTGCACCTCAGCGTGCTCGAGCAGACTGGGAGCGGTTCTTCTGCCCGAATTTAGGGTTTAGGGTCTAAGGGCAACCCAGAGAGCCCAATACCCCTTAATTAAGGAATACACCTTAAATTATAAGGGGCTTCATATTATGATTTAAGCTATATTCCTTAACTAAGGGATATTGGGTCCTCTGGGAACCCAACGACCCAACGAGCAAAGCCTAAACGGCTCCGATTGGAACCCTAGGGGGTCTCTTGACATACAGAAATGATGAGGCACTACGGCCTCGGCTCCTTCAACGAAAGTGACAGGCACCTGAAGAGGGCCTTCAAAATGCTTTGCTTAGGGTCAGGCTTTGGAGTTGAAAGTTCAGGCTCCAAGTGTTGATGCTCAAGGTTTGGGCACATAAAACTCAAAAAGACAACACAGGTGCACTGCCAACAACTTATGGCAGGCAAAGTAAGGCATGATTAGTTGTCTTCTTGTGTTCGTATATGTTGGCTTTTTCGCTTAAGGGCTTCGGACACTCTATCTATATCTACAACTATCTTTGAGTCAAGTAATATCGGAATTTCTTGTTTACATCTATATGTATGTTTGTTTTGCACGCATGCATGCATAAACGGATTTACGAGTTACTTACGTATATATTCATGAGATTCAAATAATGTCAACCAAAAAGAACACACGCTTGCATGCATCAGGACTGAGCGACTGACAAACAGGCATCCATATATATATATATATATAGTCCTAAACCACAAAACATCTACAGGCCTAAAGCCATAATAGACAGCATTACTTTATAGTGCATTACAGCAGATCATGGTCTTAATAGCATATTATGACATTATCGACAAGTGTTCCCAGGTGAACCAAGAGGGAGGATCCAAACCCGAAGGCCTTCCACGGTTTAGGGTTTAGGGTTTAGGGTTTGTAAACAAAAAGCCCGCTCCAAACCCTAACTCATTTGAAGGAACTCTAAGGAAGAGCGAGTTCTTCTTGTCTATAACGACTCCAAAAGGTCTTTCAGGATATAAGGGTTCAACAATAAACCCTGGCATTCCCACCTGAACCCTTTGAGCCACCTAAACCCTAGTCGCCTAAACCTAAAGCCTTAGCATTAAACTCAGAGACACACCCCTGCAATGAGCCCTGCGCCAGAGGCAGGCCAGTAGAGAAGCCCGTCGCGGCCGGCTGGTCCACCCAAAGCACGTTGGCGTTGCCTGGTTTAGGGTTTCTGCCTTTTTTTAAGTGGTTTAGGGTTTAGGGTTTAAGAGTTTAGGGTGTAAGAGTTCAGGGTTCAGGGGTTTAGGGCTTCAGGGATCGATATCCCTAAGGGTCCAAATAATGAATCCTTATTTATGGTTTTGGCACCCGCAAAGGCCCCAAAGACCTATGATAAGGAGTACTTGAAGGTATCCCTGAACGGCATTTGTTCTTGTCGCTTTCCCATGAAAGTTGCGTTATCGTCTTGTCAACGGTAGCTGTGGCCCTCTGCTCATTGCTGGCTTCTTTCATACGCCGGAGTTGCTCAGCTGCCGAATCCCCAATGGTAAGGGAACTCCTTCGGGCAGGAGTTCACGAGATGCGCCTCCAGCTTCATGTCCAACTGCTTCGCCACTGTCGGCACTGTTATGTTACGTTCTTCTTATCGTTTTGCCATAGAAACCATCCAAAATCGAACAACGACATGCAAACACTAAACCTAAAGGCGCGGGGTTAACAAAAAAAACTCACTTAGTGTTCTGTACCCATAGCGTCATACCGAGTCATACCCCGCCCGTTTTGTCAGGGTACCTGCTTTTCTATATGACCGATCCTAACCAGAAAACTTGGTGACCTACAAAACGGCTAGGGTCTGACCCTCCAGGTATGGTTTTTAGTCGCAAGCCCGCAAGGGCTTAGGATTTGTTGGAGGGTTTGCGGCTGGACTTAAGGTCCAAGATTGACTAACAATCCTGAATGAAAGACTGCGTGGCACCTGGGTTCCAGGGTTGCGGGCTCCCCTCGAGGCCCTGGGGCGCTAGCTCAAAACCCACGCCCTTGGAGTTTAGGATCTACCTTAACCTACCAAAACCTACTTTTTTGTAGGGTCCCTAGGAATTCCATATTAGGGTTTAGGGGTTTGGGCTTGGGCGTTGACCCTACAAGTAGAGAACTGTCGAAGGACCCCAGGAGCTGTGCTATTTTAAAAAAGGCCCTACATAAACACAATTCTTAGAAGAACGTGCGAGTTTTCTGTACTTCAAGGCCAACTTTAAACCCTGAACTATTCACCCGATAGCTCCAAACCCCCAGACACGATTAACCCTAAGCAACCAAAGGCCTAAGCCCATAGAAGCAAACACACAACACAAACACAAGAACAATGACAAATACGCAACACAAAACAACAATAAATAGCGGCAAGCAATGCACATGTAATATGTATAAACAAAGCTAGGTATATGAATGTAGAGGTATGCATGCATATTGATACTCATCTGGGTATTGAGATTCAACTCATGTGTGTGTATCATTATATACATCTATGTTAAAATCTATGTATATACATACATACATACATACATGCATGCATACATACATACATACGTATATATATATATACATATACACACACATTGCGTCATATTTCAACTGCCATGCCGCTGGTCCAGCTGTAAGGGTTCTTCACGGTGCCGGTGCCGTTCTTCGCCATGTTGCAGGGACCTCTGGAGCCGGGGCTTAGGGCTTAGGGGTTTAGGGGTCTTAGACATGGCGTTGGTATTCTGTGTGCTTTTTCTTGTTTTCGGAGCGGTTTTTGTGCATCTTTATACAGTTTTCAACGGATTTAGGAGTGCTTGAAATCCAAAAAAATGCAACTTTTGCAGGAACTTCTTACAGGGCCGGGTACAAGAACTCCACATGGCACGAACCCCAAGGGATGAGGCCCTGAGTCTGAGAACACATGCTCTTAATACTACTGTACCTTAACCTACCAAAACCTACTTTTTTGTAGGTTCTTATTGTAAACCTTAATTACTAATATGGAATTTATAGGGACCCTAATTTTTTGTAGGTTTTGGTAGGTTAAGGTAGTGTCCAAGAAACAAAACCCAACATACACACTCAGCTAACACCTAATCTACAATGTAGTTCAACCTGGCATACTGTGACATAGTATGACTAAGCGTTTTCCGCTAACCCTCAAAACCTAACCCTAAACCCTAAATCTCAAAACCCTAAACCCCAGAAACCCCTCAAGAACCCTCAGTAGGCCCTGAACCAAACCGCCCTGGCCCGGACGAAAAGCCAGGCGGCCGTTCTCTGCGAGCAGCGCAAGCTGGGAAGAGCACCCCGGGCCACCTCCAGAGCAGTTTTGAGTAGGATGCTTCTGGACATATGAGACAGTACAGATGCAGGCCTTTATGTGTGTGCAGGTGTATGTATATGTATACAAAAATCTACATATATATATATATATGATCCCGGTTCTCGGTTCGCCGACCCCCCCCCCCAC
>BGNK01001020.1:131545-178211 GCA_003297005.1 Symbiodinium sp. clade A Y106
AAAAACAATTTCCCAGGAGACTAGTCCCCCAGATTTTTTGTATACTGGATATAAGGCCCTACAGGCTGAATAGCATGCTGTAAACCACTAAAACCGAAAAACCAAAAAAACCAAAAAAAACAATTCTCCAGGAGACTAGTCCCCCAGATTTTTGTTTTTTTTGGTTTTTTTGTTTTTTTTGGTTTTTTTGGTTTTCGGTTTTAGTGGTTTACAGCATGCTATTCCGCCTGTAGGGCCTTATATCCAGTATGAGGACGAGACTATTTCAAAGCAACGCCCGTGTTTTAAATCAATACTTCTGTGATCATACGGGCCGACGTGCAAGGATCATAGGACACAACAAGGGTTTTGGGAGACGTAAAACAGCCATGCGGGGGCCTACCGGGTTTCCCTCTCTCTCTCTCTCTCTCTCTATATATATATACATAAACATATATATATGGGTGGTTGTCAAAATTATGGTCCCTTTTTGGGTCCCTATTATAATACGGCACCTATTATTTAGGGTACCCAAAAAGGGCCCCTTATTTTGACAACCACCCATATATACACATTAGATTCTGTATTTATATCTATCATATCCATATCCATAGCCATATTTCTAGCTATATCCATCTATCACTCTAGCAGTTTCGATGCGCCGCAGGCAACGCAAGCCTAAATCCGGGCACCGCCCGTTGACGTTAGCCTTTTTAAGGTTTCCTCTAGCCTTGGCTAAAATAAGGGCCTAATTATATCTAATTATTTCCAATACTGCTTTGGGGATCCGCACTATAATTGCAGCATGATATGAGTATACCCGGAACCCTATGTTTTTGGGCCCCTATAGGCCCTATACTGGATGTCCTGACTTCTGGTTGTCTCCGACCTATGGTGGCCACCATTCTAGGCCTCGCAGAGACTTGCTGTTTATTGGAGTTCCTGTCGGCCTGCTGTGGCCCCGACATTTTTCTCTGACGTCTGGATTTTCTGGCGCCGGTGCACTCCCCTGTCCCTTTCCAATGGCTGCCCCCACTGTGACGAGCCAGATGTCAGTTTCCCACCCCGTTTTGGGTGATTACCCTGCGGATGCGGATCCAAAAAATGAGCCCGAATCCCTATAAACCCTAAGTGTCACTCCAGTGAGTTTATGGCTTGCAAGTTTTGCTGTTCAGCTCCTTTCTTTTACCTGGCTACATCACAAGCATGAATCTGTATAGCATTAAATGTTCACGGCGAATTTGGGGTTAAGGTTTAGGGTTATAGCTCTATGTACAGCACCGATGCGATTTCTGGCCTTTGAGCTTGGAAATCTTCAGTTCCGAACATGACTGCTTTGCTGGAAAATGAAGAACACAACCAGCTGTCTGCGTCCTAAACCCTATAAACCTTAAAACCCCAAACTCTAAAGCCTAAACCCTAAAACCTAAACCCTAAACCCTAGAACCCGAAATCCTAAACTCGAAACTCTAAACCCTAAACCCTCGCCGGAAACTCCTCTGTGGGCTTGCTTTCAGGGTTTAGGGTCTAGGGTTTAGGGCTTTAGGGTATAGGGTTCATCTGGAAGAAAGAAACTGACGGAGCACATGGATGCCTCAGCTGAAACTGAAGATTGCAGACATGCAACCAAAAACGTTTGCAACTAAGCTAGTCCGGTATCACAGGCTCAATATATTAACTAGACCTTCGCGTGCTATGACATACTATACAAAACACAATAAACCCCAACCCTTTAGAAACCCTAAAGCACAATCATTAGGCCAATACGCTTACTTGCTTGGGCTGAGCCTTGGCGACTTGAGGTTTTAGCTCTCTGCCTTTGTCAAAACCAATCGTGCTTTGACATTTGAATTCTTTGGGGCCTTCCTAGGGTTTAGGGTTGACGGTTTATGCAGAGCGCCGCACAAGGTAGCATTTGTAGGCAATCTGTTATAGGCTCGTTCTTGCATAGCAGAACCAACTCTCGAATCCGCATGTAGCTGTTCAACCATTTCTCCCTTTCATACCGCAACGGGTCATTACTTTGCAATACAACCGATTCCAATAAGGTCCATTGTCATAGGTACCTCCAAGGGTTTTAGGATCCAGGGTTTAGGCGCAGGGTTCAAGGTTTTGGGGGTATGATGTTTTAGGGTCTCAAGCGCAAGGTTTGAGGCGTATACCGTACAGTGTATAGTGCATCAGTTTAGACAGTCCCTTTACTTGAGCCCATTGTTGTAGTGCAGTGACTTTGGAAACTTAACAGCTCATGTGTCAAAGGTGAAACTGCAAAAGAATGATTCAACGCGATTCGTCGAGACCGGTCCTATGTGGACCAAGGACCCTGCAGGTTTAGGGTTTAGGGTTTAGGGCCAGTGCCAGCTGGGGATTGCATACGATGCAGGGTCACTTGGCCGCGAAACTTGCTGCCTCCTCACGGATTCACCGGTGCGGCAGTCTAGCAGTTATACTCCCCAGAGACTCAAAATGCCGTCACAGTTTGGAGACATACTCCTGTGCCGCTACACCCTACCTCGACCCCCCAACTACCCTCTATCATATCCCGAGCACCAACTATTAAGGACCATAAGGGCTCTATGAAAGGGCCCTTGGGGTGTCCTGGTAAACCCTGTCAACCCAGGACGTTCGAGTCTCCCAAAGGCTCCATGTACCTTTCTAGATATACTTAAGCCTTAAAGGGGTCCCTATATAGGTACTTTAAGACCCTAAACCCTAAACCCTAAACCGATACTATATGGGTACATGGAGCCCTAGGGGTTCTGGGATTACAAATTCGGCGGATGCAGTCCAAGGCTCAGGTTGAGGGGCTTTTCTTCGGTCGGTCTGGACCTCTTCTCAACAGGGTTTTGCTGTGGCTTTAGGGTTTAGGGTTTAGGGGTTTAGGGGTTTAGGGTTTAGGGTTTAGGGGTTTTGGGTTTAGGGTTTCGGGTCTAGCACCCTAAACGAAAAAGACGACTCGGAGCTCAAGCGTGTGTAGAAGTCTCGGGTTCTGCGGTTGCCGGGCTTCAGGATTTAACGCTGAAGATCTGGGATTCTGGGTTCAGGGTTCTAAAGTCACGCCCAACCCTAAACCCGAAACTCCTAAACCCTATACACTTTCAACCTGCTCTAGCGACTGAATCCGGCTGCTTTGGGGATGCTCTGTCGAAGGTTTAGGGTTCAGGGGTTTAGGGGTTTAGGGGTTCAGGGGTTTGGGGGTTTAGGGGTTTGCGGTTTAGGGTCAGGTTAGGGTTAAGGGTCCAGGAGCTTAGGAGTTTAGGCGTCTAAAGTTCAAGGTTTACGGGTGCAGGATTCAGGAGGTGACCGGTCCCACGTCTTAGGTGAAGGGACCCCAAACCTTCAGTAACCACATAAATCCTAGCCCCTAAACCTCCCCCTAAACCCTAAACCGTCTCGCTCAACAGAGGCATAGTCCGTAGATCTGACAAGACTACATGAGGTAAGTCAAAGGAAGAATCCACGGCATCAAACAGACTCCCTAAACTGAGCCTGCCCAACGGGTCCCAACTCTCCCAAAGGCTCAATGTACCTTTGTAGTAGATACTTAAGCCTTAAAGGGGTCCCTATATAGGTACTTTAAGGCCTAAGTATATGGGTACATGGAGCCTTAGGGATTGGGAACCTCAAAACTTAGGGTTTCTGAGAGGCGCAAGAGACCCAAGGAAGACCCCTGGTACGCAACTGTCGAGAAAACCCCCAAAGCCTAAAACTTCTGAAGCAACACCCCATGGAACTACTTACCATCCCCCCGAATCTAATCCAAAGCCCTACGCTACAAATCTGCTGAAGCCCTAAACCCTAAACCCTGAACCCTAAACCCCAAGCCCTAAGCCAAAGCCAGCCAAGGCACTCGTTGGACTCGACTTGCCCTCCGCGACCCGGGTTGGACTCCCCTTCGGAGTTCCCGCAGGACTGCCCCTGAGCTACGTTTCGGGTTCAGGGATGAGGGCTTTAGGGTTCAGGGTTCAGGGCTTAGGGTTCAGGGATTAGGGCATGTGTCGTCAGAGGTTGATGGTTTAAGAGTTTTTACCCTATGGTTTGGGGTGAGCGGTTTAGGGATTCACATCGTGAGGGGGAGTAACGCAGGAACCACCCGTTTCGATACTCCGGTTGCAACTAGACTCATGGTATATAGAGAAGTGCTGGTGTCTTCGGCCGCTTCTATGAAAGAAACGGAAGTTCTGAAAAAACTGTGGGTGCTTCTTTCGGTCCATTGGATTGAGAAATATTGAAAAAGGCCCTAATCTCTAAACCCTCCAGCTCATGGCCCACCCTGAAACCCTAAACCTTAAACCCTAAACCCTTAACCTTAAACCCTAAACCCCACCAGTTTTAAGTAACTCTGGCCTGAAAAAAGAGCTCGTGTCGCCGCTTTCGATGCCTTCCTTGCTGGGATGCCTGCGTCGGACACACTATCCCAAAGGCTCCATGTACCTTTATAGTAGATACTTAAGCCTTAAACGGGTCCCTATATTTAGGTACTTTAAGGCCTAAGTATATACTATATGGGTACATGGAGCCTACGAGTGTGCTGGGACTCGACATCTCTTTAGTTAAGCAATCCTTACGGAGGAACCTTTGAGTGAGGTATACTTAACCCTAAGGGTCCAAGTGCCAAAGTAGTATATGCTTTGGCCTCAAGGTACCTATATAGGTACTACTTTAAGACCAAAGTATATGGTATTTGGGTGCATGGACCCCTAAACCCTAAACCCCAAACCCTAAACCCCAAACCCTAAACCCTAAACCGCCTAAACCCAAACCCCTAAACCCTTAGGGTAAGTCAAAGGAAGTCTCTGGGTTGCCCACAGTCAACTATAGTACCATAGGGCTTTTACCAACGAGCAAGGGGTTTTGCGACATATCCTACGAAAACCTGATAAACCCTGTGTAAAACCTAAACCCTAACCCGTAAACCCGGAAACCTAGACCCTAAACTCTAAACGCTAGACACTAAACCCTAAACACGAAAACCTAAACCCTAAACCCGAACGCCCAAATACTGGGAGCCGTAGGGGGATGAAGAAACCCCTAAACCCTAAAAGCCAAATCCCTGAACCCTACCAGGACCCCCCGAAGTACCCTTTGATAGAGGCCTTGTGGCCCTTAATAGTGGGTATTTAGGGTATATTAGAGGGTAGTTGGGGGGTGGCGGTAAACCCCTAATCCCGAAACCCCACAGCGTATTAATTGGGAATTCGTTTTACTGATAGTCCGTTGTAGGGATCCTTGCGTGCATCTCGCCCGGATCGTCCGCAGTGACTGCTTGCATAAACCCCGAAACCCCTAAACCCTAAACCCGAAATCCCTGAACCCCAAACCCTTATACCCTAAATCACTAATCCCTAAACCCTAACCCCTAAACCCTACAACAATAAATCCCTAAACCCCTAAACCCTGAATACAGGATCACCGGGCCTCCACGTAGGCAGCGCCCTCGCTGGGCTTCCTGCGCCGGGGTTGTTGAAGCAGCCTGAGGCCTCGGCTCCGCCCCAGGTGCTCTTCCCCAAGGACCGGTTTAGGGTTTAGGGTTCATATACGTCCCCTTCCCTAAGGGCCCAGCTAGCTACCAGGACCCCCCAATGGCCATTTAATAGAGCCCTTATGGGCCTTAATAGTGGGTATGTAGGGGAAGGTAGTTGGGGGGTCTGAGTAGTGATCATATGCTCTCCGAAACCCTAACCTACAAGACACCTATCCTACACCCTGAAACTATCCTAAACCCGAATGCCTACTCATGTGGTCCTTGGGCCCTTCAGCTAAGGGCCCTTTTCACTAGTATTCAGTTTAAAGTTTAGGATTTTAAGGGTTTCCGGTTTAGGATTCAATATGGGTTTGTGTTAATGCCGAAACCCTAAACCCTAAAGCCCCAAACATCCAAAACAACAAGGGAAAACGGGTGCTTGTTGGAGGGCCGGGGGACTTAATAAGTAGGAAGTAACGTAGAGCCTATATCACCCTAGAAGGGATCCTAGTTGGAGCTATGGTACTTATGACGCTATCAAAAGCCCACTTCGTAAGCATCCTCAAATCTTCAGCCCCAGATCCTCCCTAAAACCCTAATCACGGTTGAGGGTTTAGGGTTTAGTTTTAGGGTTTAGGGTTTAGGGTTAACCGAAAAGGGGAAAAGTGTACTACTGACGACCCTAAACCCAGCCCTAAACCATAAGCCCTCAACCCTACTTGGAGGGTCGGGGGATTTAGTAAGCAGATCATAAGTGGAGGTATAAGTACCCTAAACAGGAATTGGGCTATGGCACTTAAAACTCTACAAAATAGCTACTTAGTAAGTCCCCCGACCCTCCAAGTAAACGAATACTGTCGGACCCAAAGGGCCATCCGACTCCTCCGCCGGGGCTTGTAGGCGGTAGGGGGCTCCTCCCCCTTCCGAGGCTCTGATGCAGAGGTTCCTGGTGTACGGCTTGTGGATTCAAGGTTTAGGGTTTAGGGTTTTTTGGGTTTGGGGGTTGAGGGATTTAAGGTTTAGGGTTGAGGGTTTGGGTGATTCGTGTTTAACGTTTCTTTTCCGGTATCCTAAAGGAACTAAACCGCAATGTTTGGGATTATATAGGGATTATAGTAACCCCCCCCCCCCAATGTACCGCCAAAACGGGCAAAAAGGATATCTACTCCACTGCCAAGGTTCCCTGCTTCTCAGTGACACTGACCCTTCGGCGCTTGTCGAAAATGCTATCGCCCATGACCTGGGTTGTTTCACAAAGACGGGTGAGCCTAATATGGGACCCAACATAGAAACCTTACAGCATTAGCCCCCAAAGAAGATACCCACAACCCTAGACCACAAACCCTAAACCTCGTTGAAAGCCCAACGACCTGAGAATAGTAGGACCCATACCCAAAACCCTAGACCCTAAATCCTAAACCTTTTTGAAAGCCCAAGGACCTGGACCAAGGACGGTCGGGAAGGACGAAGCTGCGCTTGCCTGGGGATATCATTTAAGTTACCGCAACAACGAAACCATATTACTTGCTATAGATCCCTACTAAAGTATCTTAAACTTATGATTAATGTGTTTTAACTAACCTAAATGTATAATTACTGTAATTTAACTAATATTTAATAAGAATGAATTTGAAATAAATAAAAAAATCATTTCCTTAACAAGAACACCGTTGCGGAAGCCCTGTCTCCGTTGAACTGGGCATAAGGAGAGACGCCTTCTCCTGCAGCACCTTTTCGATCCTCGGGGTCTTCGTTTAGAAACTTAGAGCTTAAGTTTAGGGTTTGGGGTTTAGGGGTTTGGGGTTTATCGGGAGTTAAGGAACTTATAGCTTAAGTTTAGGGTTTTGGGTTTAGGGGTTTAAGGCTTATAAGGAACTTATAGCTTAAGTTTAGGGTTTAGGGTTGTGGGTTTACGGATCAGGGTTTATAATTGTAGCTTAAGTTACCCTTACAGGGATTTATTGACGATGACAGTCCCCTGGTGGGGTCTACTTATGCAAAAACAGTAATCATACCTTACTATGGAAACTTAAAACAAGATCCTTAAACAAATAGGCCTAGAATCGCAGCCCTCGACCCCTTCAACGCGGCTTCTGTGGCGTTCAGGACGTAGCTTTCTAACTTGTCCATCGCAGCCTTGATGGCATCCTGCAGCTTCTTCCGTTTATTTGTGCGTGTATACATCTGTGTGTGTACAATATATATATATATATATATGTGTGTATGTATATATATATACAAAAGTATAGTTATCATCATAAGTAAATACACATAGACATGCACCTGTGTAGATGTATATGTATACAGAGATCTCTCTCTGTGTGTGTATCTGCAAGTGTATGTGGAGGTGTCCACAAAACAGCAGTGCCCGATAAGGATCTTGATCTTCAGCACTCTATCTAAAGCTTCCCTCTTTAATGCCTAGGACCGTCTGCAAGTAAGGAGTCCTAGCCCCAGACACGAAAAAGCTTGAGCAAGTCCTTCAATCAGGCTTAACACTGAGAAAAGTAATCTAGAAGCCTTCATCATCAGCATAGGGTTTGGGGGCATTTTCTGGCACAATGAAGAACCTTGATGGAAATTCCTGGTAGTTGTTCAGGCTTCTACGGTATGATCTGTGGGCCTCGACATCCTTCCAATATCAGTCACGAGAGCTTTCCACCACCGAACACAAATTATGGTACCAGACGGTTAGGACCTATGGAAGCAGAGGTCATATCACTCAAAGAAAGAGCGTTCAGGGTTGAGAGTTCATGGAACCAGATGCAGTATCACTCAAAAGATGGGTCATGTAGGGTCTCGGTTACTCTTGGCTATGCAGGAAAGATTGGAGGCAGGGGGCTTTGGGGTTGTATGACCAGTAACCCCCAAAGTAAACTCGTATGTATACCATTCTAAACCCTACTTTGCGCGCCTCCGCCAAAGGTTGCAAGCTGGTGGGTCGCGTGGAATGCGGCTGCTCCACGATATCGTCTGCCTCTGGATAAGCCCTTTACTATACGGTTTGGGGTTTATGTGAAGTTGAGCAAGGATGGATAGACGGACCGTACTGGGATGAACAGTCGGTGACAGACCGGCTTGGCACCGACAGCTGGGTTTACACTTTCTAGAAATATCCTGCACATCCAGATTCCCGAACCCCCACGAGAGCTAAATCTGCACCCTCAAGATCCTCCGCCTAAACAGCTCCTAAACCCCAAGCCCAGAAACCCTACAACCAGAGCCATAACATTAATGTTAGTGCGAAAGCCTCCGTGTCTCAAAACCTGACAAATTCGATCCCTACACGGTGCGCAAAGCCTAAACCCTAAACCCTAAACAGCAATCAACCAAACCTTGTGGCCGGGCAGTTTTTTCGGAGACTCCTGAACCACAAACCCTTCCTCCCACTCAAATAGTGTAGACATCGGCCTCAAAGTATCTCTATAGGGACCCCTTCAAGGTCAAAGTATATGCTGTTTGGGCCTATGGCCCCTTATGGTGGCAAAGTAGGCACTGCGGCCCCTGCATCGACGTCGCGCCCTAGTTGAGCCGATACAACCCAGATAGAGCCCTCAAGCAATTCGGTGCTTGCAACCTCCTAAACCCTAAACCCCTAAACCCCTAAACCCTAAACCCCTAAACCCTAAACCCCTAAACCCCTAAACCCCTAAACCCCCCGAGCAGGAGGGACCTAAACGCTGAATAACCTACATTTTTCGAGGTTCCTTATTATGATTTCCTTATATGAGTTCTTTAAAAGGCTAGGTNGGGGGGGGGGGGGGCCCGGGAGGGTTTAGGGTAAACCCGAAACCCTAAATGCTCTCAACCCTACCCTAAACCCTAAACACTATATAATCTACCTGGACCCCGAAAGTATGTAGAATAGTAGCCTTTTGTAGGTTTTGGGCCAATATCCTATAGACCATACCCCTGTTTGTTGTTTCTTGGTGTGGGCCCTTTTCCAACTGCAGAGTAGTACAACAGAAATCCACAGCTCGGGAGAAGCCTATGGGTTTAGGGTTTAGGGTTCAACTTCAAACCACAATGATCGCCATACCCCCGGGTTGTGAGTTTAGGGTTTGGGGGGTATAGACCCTATCTTGGTGCAGGGTTCAGAGTTTAGGGCTTAGAGTTCAGGCGTAAAACCTATAGAAGCCCAAAAAGTTGGAAACCGGATTAAGGACAAATATTGCCGGGATTCCCTATACATTACTCTTAAGGATTGAGGGTTTCCAACTTCTGGGCTTCTACTATAGAGAGCCTACTTGGAGGGTCGGGGGACTCACTAAGTAGTTATTTTATTGAGTTATGAGTACCATAACCCCAATTAGGATACCTTTTAGTTTTAGGGTACCCTAACCTAAACCCTAAACCCTAAAGCCCTACAGCCCAAATTATGATCTACTAAAGCCCATAGAGACCCGAAAGCAGAGTGGGAGGGCGGGTGGCGAGTGTAGGGCCTCAGCTTCCCGTCGGATCCCAGAGTTGGGGGAGGAATGGGGGTAGAACGAACCTTATATGGGTGGTTGTCAAAATTAGGGCCCCTTTTTGGGTACTCTAAATAATAGGTGCCGTATTATATTAAGGACCCAAGAAGGGACCCTAATTTTGAGAACCGCCCATCTGAGGGTTTAGGGCCCCTCTGAAGGCCTTTAAAGGGATCTATAAGGGGGCTCTTTTAAGGGATCTAGAAGCGTTCTATAAGTTTAGGGGTTTAAGGATTTAGGGGCTTAGAGTTTAGGGCTTTAGGCTTTTGGGGGCTTTGGGTTTCGTGTTTACAAATGTTTAAAGCCCTCATTGTCATACTTGGAAAGTCCGTAATGCAGCCTTACCAAAACGTAAAACCTGAACCCCGACACCCTCATCCCCTCAATCGGGGGCCTTAGGCGAACCCCAAACCCTGAGCCCTTAAAGCAAAGCTTAAACGAGACTCCCTAAACCCTAAACTCTAAACCCTAGTAGAGGGGCCTTAATAATCAGAATAAGGTTTTGGGGCTCATTATGCTAAACTTACTATGAGGAACCCCAAAAACAGTATTAGTACTTGGTCCCTATAGTAAGCCCTCATCTGCCAAGTGGCCCTTCCGCCGTGGCTATGTGAGGCACGTCAAAAGCTTGACCGGGAGACGTTTCCATGAGCATTCCCATGATCGCCTGGGTTTATGGGCTTTGGGGCTTAGGCGCTTCAGGGCTGTAGAGGGTTTGGGCTTAGTGGGTTTAGGGTTTAGGGCCGCAGGAGTTAAGGGTTTAGGGCTTATACAGGGGGTTTTTAGACCCTATAGACTCTGGGCCCGAAACCCTTTAAACCCCAATCCTAAACCCAAAGCCCAAAACTGCGAACCCCAACCCTAGACCCCAATCATTAAAACCATGAAACCCCATAAAGTCAATGTGGCAGACAGCACATTTCCTTTGCATTTTAGTGGGATATCAAAAACCCCTTGAAACCCTATGACGTCTTGCAAACTGCGATGAAGATCCAAGAAATACGGCTGCAACCCTATGAAACACTTTGATTGCAGTGCTGCACCCACAAAAAATCAAACCCAATGATCTGATATCCTAGAACCCCGTCAACGCCATCAAGGGGCTGAAACTGCCCAATGACACGCTCTGAAACTCTACACCCTAAACCCTACACCCTACGCCCGATATCCTCTTTTCTACAAAGTCGGGGTCGCTTCGACACGGTTGTCGAGGACTTCGAAGCACCGCCGTGAGAGGCCGTAGAGCTCCTAAAACTGAACATTGCGGGTTTCGGATTTTAGGTTTTTTTTTTAGGGAGGCCCTGCGCGCTCTGTGATTTTAGGGTTTAGGGTTTGGGGTTTAAGGTTTAGTTCAGGGTTTCGGGGGGGTCTGAACATGCGGGTTTGGGGTTTCAGGTTCAGGATTTACCGTTTCGGGTTTGGGGTTTCAGGTATACAGTTTAAAGTTTCGGGTTTGGGGCTGACAATTTCGGGTTTGGGGTTGTGGGTTTAGGCTTCGGGGTTTAGGGGGTTAAGGTGGAGGGTTCGGGTCTTGTTGTTTGTTCAAGGCTCTTTTTCGACTGCGCAAAATCAAAGCAAAGGCTGCCAGAAGCCCTCCCACTAGGAGGTTTGGGTTTAGGGCTGAGGGTTGAGGGTTTAGGCTTTAAGACTGCGATGGATACGGGTTTCGGGTTTAGCGGTGACGGTTCAGGGCATATGCTTTCGAGTTTCGGATAGAAGGTGCTCTTTTTACCCTGGACATTCTTTTTTTCACAGGCCTTCCAAAGGTGTCGCATAAGCTTTTTTCTCATGGCAGAAGTACCTTTTCGGGTTTAGAGCTTTCGGATCCATGGCTGCAATGTATGGCTGTAGATTCTCTCCTTGGAGGCTGCAAGTACCGAATGCTTCAGGGCTCTGCCAGGGTTGTATCAGCTTGACTAGGGCTCGACTTCGGTTTTAGATTAGAAGGGTTCATATACCCGAATAGTATATATTTTGGCCTTAGGAGGGGTTCCTATACTGATACTTTGACTATTTGCAGCGTTAGGTATGCGTACGTGGGTTTAGGGTAATAGCTACGCTGCCTGAACACCAAACCATAACCCCAAACCGCAGAGCCTGATTTCCTGGATCACGCCTTGGTTCAGGGTTTAGGGTTTAGGGTTCAGGGTTTAGGGAGCTTAGGGTTTAGGGAGTTTAGGGTTTAGGGTTTAGGGAGTTTAGGGTGTGGGGCTTAGGGCCCGGAGTGCTCCTCCTGTTGCCCCAGCGACCGCAGCATGTTGTACTTAATAAAGCGTGCGGCAGTCTTGGAATCGCTCACCCACCTGGAGAGGGTTTAGGGTTTTGGCTTCGGAGAACACAATTGTGCTCCTAGGCGTTTCTGTAGTTGGGCTCCGTTCAATACCCAGAGGGTCCATATATACTACCATTATGGAATTAGGTCCCAAAAGACCATCCCCATTATGGTTTTTGGGACCTAATTCCATAATAGTAGTGTATATGGACCCTCTGGGATAGGAAGCTTCTTTCGAGAATGCGTCTCCTGCTTTCGAGTCTGAACCTGAGGTTTCAAGACTTGATGGTTCCCCTTACTTACCTTTGGTTAGTAGGGAATGGAGGAATGGGGTACAATTATAGCTACTATTACTACCATTCTTCCATTCCCTACTAACCAAAGGTAGGCTTAGGGTGAACTCGCGAGCATGTGAATGTCGTGAGCTTCGCTATCATACTTCATGCCACGGTTACAATGCTGCTGGTCTTGATGGTGAGCAGCAACAGCAACCGACTGTGCAGGCTATACGTCACAGTGACTATCCTTCACTAAAACGCCGTTGGTCAGAACAGCTTCTATTATGGTGATGCTCCCGACGATGAAGATGGTGACGGCAACGGTGGGGATGATGAACATGATGACCATGGCTACCGTGATGATGATGGTGGTACTG
Organism: Symbiodinium sp. clade A Y106; assembly: GCA_003297005.1. Classification (NCBI taxonomy): domain Eukaryota; class Dinophyceae; order Suessiales; family Symbiodiniaceae; genus Symbiodinium; species Symbiodinium sp. clade A. The sequence goes on from BGNK01001020.1 coordinate 144,385, forward strand.
GCGGCGAAGGAGAACATGAAAGTCCCCGTTACAATTGATGGTCTTGGGCATTATAGATACCGTTGCTGATGCTCGCTACTCTCATGATTTCTCAACAGTCTTCGAGTGGCTCATTGATATCAAGGGTACATGTGGGTACGCCTTTCAGACGTTTTCCAGGAGGCATTGGGAAAACACGCCGAGGGTTTTCCAATTGGCTGGCATGGTTGTGCTTTCGGCGGTTGAAAGCTAATTGGCAGACTTACGGGGTTCGATCCCAGTCTTAGCCAACATAGCCAGGCTACTCGAATTCTGGTTTAGGGATGTTTAGGATTTGAGGGTTTTTAGCGCTTCGGGGTGAGGGTAAACCCAGCTAGGAAGACCACCCGGACTGTCAACCATGTACATACCATGTACTGTGTAACCCGAAGGGCCATACTGTAGGCCCGACACCGCCATCCACAAACTCTGCAAGTCGTAATGGGTAAACCACAAACAAAGAGAGCACACACATGCACACACGCAGATACAATAGTAGCCCTACATGTAAAACACTAGGCACTTGACCGAGTAGTCGCGCCTCGCACGCATGCACACTCTTCTTGTCGCTCTCGCTCTCTCTCTCTCTCTCTCTCGGTCTCTCTCTCTTCAACAAACCAACGCAGCCTTACTAAGGGCCCTGTACTAGCCCTATATGAACACGTAAATCCTTATACAAGCCTGTTTACGCCCTGAAAAAACGTCAAACAACATTAAACACGCAAGCTGAACGGCTCAAAAAGATGCAAACCCTATAACCTTTAAAGCCAACGCCATAACCAAACCAAACCTACCTAAACCCTAAAACCCCAAAACCCTAATCACTGCAACCCTGGTCAACACCAAAATCCTAAACCCCTAAACCCAAACCCCAAAACCCCTAACCCCCCAAACCCCTAATCCCCTCAACCCTAAACCCCCAAAACCGCCTCGTCAAGGGGGTGATGAACTCCGCGGCGGCGATCTCGCCCTCACCATTCACGTCGATCATTTCGAAGAGCTGCTCCAGGTCGGCCTGTTACCACTTGGAGGGTCGGGGGACTTACTAAGTAGTTGTTTTCTAGAGTTTTACGTTGCCATAACCCCAAATGGGATCCTGGTTAGGGCACTTACAACTCCACTTATGATCTACTTACTAAGTCCCCCGACCCTCCAAGTAGGAGTTAGGCTTAGGGGGACCCTTGGGGATATAGACCTTTTCTACTTTTACTGTCTGGCTCATAATAAGGAATGGGGGAAGGGATTATGGAGACCAATATTGGGGATGAAAAATGGGCAACTTGAAGGATCCCTTCCCCCATTGCATTACCCTAAACCCTAAACCCTAAATCCTAAGCACCAGAGAGTTTAAGAGAGCCAGACGTAAGGCTGCTCTCAGTCGGCCTTTTGGAATCTTGAGAGTTTTGGGCTTAGGGGGTTTAATGTTATCTTTTTGGGTTTGGGGGTTTAGGGTTTAGGGTTTGTTTGATGGTTTGGGTTTAGGGGTTTCGGGTTTGTTGCTTGGGGCTATAGGGGTTTAGGGTTGATTTGAGGGTTTTGTTTCTTTTTGGGGGGGGGGGACTAAGTGGGGGGGTTGGGGTTTAGGAGTTTGGGCTTTAGGGTTATTTGAGGGGTAGGGGTTTAAGGCTTTAGGCTTTCTTTGAGGGTTTTGAGTGTAGGGGGGTTTAGGGGTCTAGATTTATAGGGTTTATCTGAGGGTTTTGGATTTAGGAGTTTAAGGGTTTAGGGTTTAGGGGTTTCGGATTTATTTAAGGTCTATTTGAGGGTTTGGGGTTTAGGGTTTATAGGGTTTATACTTTTTATAGGGTTTAGACTGCATACAGTATGCGTGCGGTGGGTGCGCCATTTTCTTTAAAAAGGAATAGGGAGGCATCGACTGATCGCGTGCTTGAGTCAGCATGCAGTGTCGCCCCAACCACCCCAACTATTCTCAAGTAATGTAGGGGCCTTAATAATTAGACTAGGGTTTTGGGGTAGATTATACATAAAAATTAGAATTATTTAGGGTCTAGCGTTCACTGCCCCCAACCCCCTCGAGAGGGGCTTTCTTGCTCGCTGCCTCCATTTGCAGTGCTACAAAACACAACCACATCTTCCGGGCTGACGTCGGTAGTGAGCCGTGGCGTGTGAGGCGTAGCCCCGTCCAGTATAGCGGGAGGCATTACCCTCCCTCACCGTTCCGTCGAGAGAATCGTCCGGGGGCCTCAGTCGGAGCCTCGAGCGCCCATGCAGGTTTATCGGTTGGGGGCTTGGTGCTCAAGATATAAACTTCTTTACACGACTAACAAAATCAGTACGAGCCACAAAACTACTGGCGATTAACAAGAGCAATAGTGATAATGCTTGCTTGTTTTGTGTTTGTTCCGGTTGTTGTTGCACTGTTTGTCTATGCTGTCCATGGTTGCACTCATATCTGTTTTCCTTGCAAATTATTACCATGTCTGTTATCGCCCTTTGTGTATGCCTTTGCAGTTTTTTTGAAACGGCGGCTGTTTAGGGTTCAGGGCTAAGGGTCGGCATCTCGTCATGATTCTCGTTTCTCGCTTGGGGGGCCAGTGGCAACCCCGAAGGCTTAAAGGACAACTTAAAATCCACCACATCAGCCTTTGAAACCTACAGCCCCGAACCCCAAACCCTAAACAACCACAGCCCGAACCCTAAACCCAAAAAAACTACAGCCCGAACCCTCTACAGCCCGAACCCTATACCCTAAAAAACTACAGCCCGAACCCTAAACCCCAAAAAACTACAGCCCGAACCCTAAACCCAAAAAAACTACAGCCCGAACCCTCTACAGCCCGAACCCTAAACCCTCAAAAAACTACAGCTCGAACCTTAAACCCTAGAACAAAACTACAGCCCGAACCCTAAACCCCACTGCAAAACCCTGTCGACCTCACTAAACCCTGCCAAGCCGATCCTTGGGAACTCTCAACCGTAATATAAGCCTGACCAACGAATAGCCAAAGCCGCAATAGAGTGATTTTGAAATATACCCCACACCCCCCCCAAAAAAAAGAAAAAAAACTTACTGTAAGCACCCTCAGCACATTAACACCTGTTGTAATTTACTAGAGCTGCTTGCAAGGACCCGAAAAGTACCGCTATTCTGCTTTCTAAGGTCCTTTTTGTACCACTAACTCCAAACCCCTGCAGTGCCCCAAACCCTACAGTAACCCTCAACCATAAACCTCCTCAAACCTTCTACCCCGACTGGAAGGGGCAGGGGACTTAGTAAGTTAGTTATAGGTAGGGTTATAATTAGGGTAACTCCATTTAGGGCACTTATAACTCTACTTATAACCTACTTACTAAGTCCCCTGCCCCTTCAAGTAGACTCGAAATTCCTTAAACCGCAATCCCTGAACCCGTGAACCCTTACCCCTAAACACCTTTAAAGCTTCAACCGGCAGCTCGATCCTCATCCCTTTTGAACCCTAGACCCTGCACCTTAAACACCCCCTAGACACCTCCTTTGAAGCTGCAAAAGGCAACTCGACCCTCCTCCCTAAACCCAAAACACCGTTAAAGCTTCAAAAGACAATTCCATCCTCCTCCCTAGACCCAAAACCAAAACCCTAAACCCCAAACCCCCTTTCCTTTAAAGCCCTACAGTTCCCTTGTAAAGGAGCCCTATAGAGCCCCTACACTTCCCTTTAAAGGAACCCTATAGAGCCGCTACAGCACCCTAAGCCCTCGAAACCCTCCAAACCCTCGAAATCCCAAACCCGAAACCCTAAACCCTACCTTTGGTTAGTAGGGAATGGAAGAATGGTAGTAATAGTAGTTATAATTCTACCCCATTCCTCCATTCCCTACTAACCAAAGGTAAGAAACCCTAAAGGCAACTCGATCCTCGTCAATGTCCATGACCCGGAGCCGGCTTTGGAATTCGGGATCCCGTCGGGCTCCCTCCAAGAGTTCCTCGGGCTTCTTCCTTATAATCTAGGCGCCCTCATAGTTAGAATAGGGTTCCTTTAAAGGGATCTGTAAGGGCTACTATAAGGGCTATTGTAAGGATTTAGTATAGGGGCCCTAATAGCTAGAATAGGGTCTTGGGGCCCCTTATACTATAACTATAATAAGGAATCTCAGAGAGTTCCGATATTATTCGTACTACTAGTACTATTACTATGACTAGGTTTTTGGGCTTCTTGAGGTTTAGGGGTTAGGGTCTAGGTTTGATGGTGAGAATTGGGGTAAGCATTGCAAGTTGCCAAAAGACTGTAGGACACAGGGGTTTAGGGTTTAGGGTTTAGGGTTCACAGCACACACTTTGCGACAGCTAAGGCTTGGGGGTTTGGGGGTTTAGGGGTTTAGGGTCTACAGTTTAGGGTTTACCTATGGTCTTTATTGTAGTTCCTCTTCTTCCGGGTGTAACCAATAATATATGTACATAGGATCCTATAATGTGCAGCCCGGAACTATCATGGAGACTATAAGTAGTATGTTCTATTCCGTTCCATGAACTATTCCATTTGCTTGCACAGCACCGCTTGAGCCCTGTTTTGCGAAAAGCGATTCGTTCGACCTTGCATTGGCCTCGAGATCTCCGATTTTGAGGTTTAGTGAAGGCAAAGCCAACGCACAAACTCAAGGCTTTAGACCTGTTTGAGTTTAGGTAGGGTTTAGAGTTTAGGGTTTAGGGACGTTTATGGATTTAGGTGTTGCAGCGCTTAGGATGTAACGTTCCTGGGGTTCCAAAAAAAGATATTGGGGCTAGGGCTGTAGGGACTTTCACGTCACAAGAGCTACCGACATCCCAAGAGAACACCACCTCAAGCCCTACACCTTGAAGCACTCGTAGAGCCCTGCTTGAACCCTTGCAAGAATTGCTGTAAAACCTTCCAAAGCAAACGAAATCGTTTTGAGTCCTTCCTTTCCGAACCCTTTACTGTAGTTTAAAGACCCCACCCGGCAATGAATAAAGGCAAGGTGCATCAAACGTCACCATGCCGCTGCCATCTGTGTCGATTCCTGGAAGCTTCCGACACTATGGGGCAGTAAACCTTTAACTCTTAGCACCAAACCTACCACAACCTCTTTTTGGGAGGGTCCCTAAAACGCTAAAACCTAAACCGTGCCTGGAAGTTCTGTTTACTGAGACCCTTCAGGTGAGGTCGGCTCTAAGGTGCATCGAAGACCTAAAACCTACGGCGTCTTATCTCAAAGCCCGAGCAGATACTTTCTCAGACTCTTCTGCCCTCCTTCCTGTTGCTTGTGGCTGTCCTTCGGATAATACCGTGGGCTTACAATCAGAAGAGAGCTTTGGGGTGTTTCTGATATACTTCAACCAAACTATGTATACGGACGCAAATTGGAATATTATGCCTATAGTTCTTGCCTTCAGATGACCTCTGGGCTGATATTTTGATTTCGGGCTCAAATGTTTACGGCCTATATAATGTAGACCCTGATTAATAAATCCCTTTCTTTTAACGGCCTTCATCTGATGATTCCTCTTATAAGCATGACAAAGCGGGAGGGGCTGCTGGCACTGGGTTTTACTGACCGGCTGCAGGCTTGAGGAGCTGTATGATGGTGCTTTTTAACAAGCTCACCCACAGGGAACACCACCGCATATCAGAAGGTATACTGCTACTTACTGCAGCACCTACCGCGCTACTCAGCAGCATGGAGGGGAGCGCCCAAGGACCTACAAGACAGCGGCCGGTGGCTAGTTACCAGGGGCCTAGAAAGGCACATCGTATTTGTTATCTAGCTGTCTAACAAAAGCACTAGATTCAAGCTTAATCCAGGTGGGGCTCAGGTTTACAAGCAGTAGAGCAACACCTTTTCCCTGTAATCCTACAGCGCTGGACCCTAGCCTAGCAGCCGAACAGCTCAGCCCTAACCCTAAAGCCTAAACTCGAAACCCTAAACTCCTAACCTAAACCCCGAACACAAATCCGCAGAGATGCGCTTGAAGATCCGTTCCAGCCGCTCGCGATCAATGTTTTCGTTGTTCTGCATCTCCTCCGCCAGGTTCAGGACCTGGTGAGCTGCGGGCTGAGGGTTTTAGGGTTTGGGGGGTTTAAGGTTTAGGGTTTAGGGCTTAGGGTTTAGAGCTTAGTTTGTTAAAGCTCCTTTTCTATGAGGCCAGCAGGAGCTCAAACAACGCTGCAACGTGCTGTTCACGCGCGCCGTTCAAAGGATGAAGTAGTAGGTACAGCAGGTGTGCATGGCAGGCGCAGCACTTTCAGGCTTTATCACATTGGGAAGTGAAGAACTTTCAGGCACCGAAACTAGATGAAAATTGGTTGTAAATGCGCTGCGGCTTGGGTTTCGGACACATCGAGGTGGTTAAGTTAAGGTGCTTACTGAGCAAGTCTCTGCTTCGCACATGTTTTGCCCATGGATGCTATGCGTGAACGGACGGGGTCTGATCTGGACGTTGTCCGTGGGAATGGACATGGTCTGATCTGGGCGTTATCATGGTTGGCACATGGATGCTCTGCGGGAATGGATATGGCCTGATCTGGACGTTATCATGGTTGGCCCATGGATGCTCTGCGTGAACGGACGGGGTCTGATCTGGAAGTTATCATGGTTAGCCGCAGAAACCCCACCCCCGCACCCCCCACCCCCCCCNCCCCCGACAAACGCGACAGGCGCAACGTTTTCGGCTGCAGGGTGTTTGGGCCCAACAACCTGAAACCATCAGTCCATACAGCCTCAGTGCAAGCCTTAAGCCTGTAATTGACTCTACACCGTTAAACCATCTAACCCCCCTGCAAAACCAGGTGTCAAAATTGGTTTGGGAGAAGCGGCTTGGGATTGCAGGGACGGTTTAGGGTTTAGGGTTCAGGGATGTGGGTAGCCGTCGGCACCCTGACTTCAGGCCCGGATATTTCGAAAAAGTCTAAGTTTCCGTTGCCAGAATCTGCTACTGTAAGGCACCAGGTTCTGATTTCTTGCTACGGAACTTTAAGTTACTCATAATGGGGAAGTCGGCTTGATTCCTATAACTATTATGAAGCCCGTACCAAGACATCCTTTGTTTTTTTGTGTAACGACTCCGGAAGAAATTGGATTTTGGGGGTGTCTGGCAAACTGTATGCCCGAGCCGCATCGCGTTGACGAGCTTCCGCGAACGTATCCACGACCACTGCCACCTGAGGAGTCTTAGAATGGCGGGTTTGTAAGATGTCTATACGTACTGAGCAGTAGTCAGTGTTTTGGGGTTCATGTTTAAGGATTTACAAGAGTTACGATAACCACATGGGAAAATGTCTGGATTCAAGGGAGGGTTTAAAGGGTTCAATGCGGTGCTTTTGAATTAGTTGCTGAGAGTCCCTGAGCCCTTAACCCTATAATCCCTAAACAATCATACTTGAATCTCCATTTGTGCTATACTGTAGGGGCCTTATAAAAATATTGGACCAGGGTTTGGACTAGGGGGTATAGTATACTATAATTACAAAAAATAAGGAACCCTCAAAACCCTATTGAGGCCCCTACATTACTTGCTTGTTTCATCGGAACTCTGGTTTCCAGCGAGCTGTTTCCGACTTCAGGGCTCCACAGAAACTTGAAACAAAAAACTGAAGGAATACAGGAAAATGCTTTAACTTTAGGGTTCAGGGTGATAAGAGGAACCCTAGCATGGTTTAACGTTTAGGGGTCTGGGGCTTTGCATCTGGGTTGAAATGAACCAGCGTTCCCTTCAGGCACAACTTCGATCAGGAGTGTCGAGTTATGACGTTTGTCTCTGTTTTTCTAATCAACCTCCGACAAACCTGCTACTGCGGCTCCTTACTATGATTTTCTGATATATGTCCTTAAGACGTTAGGTTTTGGAGGGTATGTGTTACTGGTATAATGTGGAACAGCTCTTCGCTGATGCAGGGTTCTGCTGCTCTTGCGAACATGAGGGTAGTTCTGCTGAGGCAATCCAACACAACCTGCCTCGATTGAGCTACTTTACGTAGCTTGGCAAATCCTAGACCGCAAAATCTGAACGCTACCCATAATCTTCGAGGACTGTTGATCTTCAACTTACGGGGCGAGTTCAGCTTCTGACCAGGTGCAACTGTTCAAAGCCATTCATGTCCTGCCCTCAACCTATTGTTTTAGGAGTTTAGGGCTTACGGAAGAAGTTCTAGTCACCTAGTTTGCAACATCCATCGGCACAGCGCCAAATGCAGGTCCGGCTTAGTTCGACGAATTGCAAGAAAGGGGCCTTAGCAGGTAGAACAGTGTTCCGGGTATTTCAGAAACCCACGATACTAGAAACTCTTACGAGAAATTCTTACTCATTACTCAGACCTCCACACTGGCCCTACAAATGCTCTGCACAACGAACATCACAGAAACCAAAACAGAAGCGTTCGTTCGAGTTGTCACGGTTGGGTGCAATCAGGCTTAATGTAGGAACCTGCTTAAGAAACTCAAAGAACCCCCAAAAAGGCCCAAGGTTTCTCTATGAGGTTCCTACATTACCCCAACGCATATTGCAGGTGTCAGGTTTGCTCAACAAGCAATCCGAATCACAGGGTATCCGCAACTAAGGGCTGCGCGATAAGGTTCATGACGCCAAAAACCAGCGTCAGAAGGGACCCCATAAATATAATAGCAGTAAGAGGATATTCCTCCATCATCGGCACAGATATTTGTCCCCAGCTGTCGCCAGCGATCACCGTTTTGAACAGAAGCACGTTTGCATGCATGACAGAAGATGTTGATTTCTGGCACTCCAGGCAATCTTCGAAAACCTCCTCCATCAAGGGGTTGACTAGCTCTACGATCAGGAGCGCCCAAACCGTCATCATGACAAAGCAGAATATGAACGACCAAAACAGTGTTTTCAAGCAGGTTGACAACATGCGGATCAGCTTCTGCAACTCGCGAAAGCCTCCCGTGCGCCTCAGGACTCGTGTCACTCGCAGGATTCGTACTAATCGCAGCATTCTGAACACGGCAACACTGCTCATGAGGTCACCATAGCCCAAGTACTGCATAAGTGTCTCCACATAGCCGCAGGTGAGAACAAAGGCGTCGGTCAGCATCATAGGATCCAGCAGTATTCGGATTCCTTTCGCTATGACCACGAGAACCGTGTCGATGGAATATGCGCAGAGACACAGATCTGCTGTGATTTGTACCAAATCACCGGTGTTTGCTCCGGTGGCTCGGGTGTCAACGTCGATGCATGTACACAGGAAGTCGACCAAAACAATCAAAGCGAACAGATTTGCCATAAACCTGTTTCGGGTGTACCTCACAGCAAATTGCGTCAGAATCGTGCAGTCCTTCCAAGATGCGCCACTGTTATACATCATGTTTGCAGTCTTTGCTTTGACAAACTTGCTCGATAGCGCGCGTCTCCTGTCCAAAACCGCACGCATGGATGTCTGCGGTCGAGAGCTATGGTGTTCCAGCCGGTGCTTCTTCAGTGCTACTGCTGCTGCTGCTGCTACTTCTGCTGCCGCTTCTGCCGCTGCTTGCAACAAGAACAGCAACAACAGCAGCAGCAACAACAACAACAGCAGCAGTACCAGCAGCAGCACCAGCAGCACCAGCAGCAACAGCAGCAGCAACAGCAGCAACAGCAGCAGTAGTGGCGGAAACAGCAACAGCAACAACTGCAGCAGCAGCAACAGCAACAGAGACAGCAACAACGACGGCAACAGCAGCAACAGCAACAAGAGTAACAACACCAACACCAACACCAGCACCACCACCACTACTACCACCACCACCACCACCGCCGCCACCGCCAGCACCAGCACCAGCACCAGCACCAGCACCAGCACCAGCACCAGCACCACCACCACGACCACCACCAAAAACAACAACAGCAACAACGACAGGGACGACGACTACGAAGACGACAACGACGACCACGACAATAACAGCAATAACCACCATTTCTGCTACTACGATGACGACGACTGCTACTAGTAGCACTAGCACTTGCACTCGCATTCGCACTGGCACGAGCATTCGCATGACGACGACGACAATGACTGCTACTACTGCTCCTCCTCTCCTCCTCCTCCTGCTGCTCCTGTTCCTCCGCCTCCTCCTCCTGCTACTACTACTACTACTGCTACTACGTAATACTAATAATGCTAATCATATTCAGACAACTAACTACTTATAAACACTTATTAGTACTACTACCACTGACGACCACCACCACCACCAACAACCCCGACTTCCACCCACCACCACCCACCACCCACCACCACCACCACCAGTATCATCATCACCACCACGACCACGACCATGACTGCGACCACTACCAACACCAGCAGCACCACAGGACGACCACGGCAGAGTGCCGCACGGCGACACGACCATGTCGATATCAACGACGACTGCTGGGACGCCACCAATGGTCTTCTCGTCGGTGCAGGTCTCTTTGGGTGCTCGTGCAACGGCTAATGCTGTGATTCCTAAAGAGTTTGGTCATCCTACTGCTCGCCTGTAGCGATCAACCTCGGGCTGAGGTTCCAGGGAGAAGGGCTTAGCAGGCCAAATCCGTAACATGCTTGTGCTGAAGAGTCACAAGTACAACGAGCAATTCCCGCGATCATGATGGACACCCGAAGGTGCGAATCACAAGCAGACACTACACCTACAAATCGTAAATGTATCGAAAACCCCACAAATCAGTCCTCCTGGAGTCAGCAGAAGAGCGTGTCTGCATAGTGTGAGTGTGGTCCATCTCATCTTTGATGCTCCCGGTTCTCCCAACTTCGACACTCCTGCAACAAGGGACTGATATTCATATTGTCCAGCCACATGGGAGTAATGCAGGGGCAGCAATAGTTAGAATAGGGCTTGGGTGTATAGTAGAAATCTGCTTACAATAAGGAACCCTAGGCAATGACGTTGACAATTTCAGGCTCCTGCATTACCTGGAAGGGCTGCTGCTTTGAGGTTTTAGGGTTTGGGGCTTTAGCTTTGGGGTTTAGGGTTTAGGGTTTAAGACGGCAGTTTGATAGGGCCAAAGGGATTTATGTTATGAGATGCTATGATTTTGAGGACAAGGCATTTAGGGCTTAGGGGTTTAGGGTTTAGGGGCACTGTTCCGGGGCCGTTCAGCGTGATTCTCGTCTCGCGAAGTCGCGAAGTGAATATGATGCCGGGGCCTTGATAAGCAGAATAGGCTTCTGGGTGATATTGACTAGACAAGGACTGTTAGGGATACTACTGCTAGTTCATGCGCCCCCTATATTACTCCGCCCATTTGCTGCCATCTGCTGCTGCTGCTGCTGGCTTCTACCAATAACGCCCCAGACTGCGATTTCCGCGACTGGCACCGCTAACAACCCCTTTATCTCCATATGGAGCAAGGGTTCAGGGCTTGGGGCAACCATGACACTAGCACAATCGATAGTCAGGTAAACTGCGCAACCACAGAGCCGAATTTCCTCGACTAGACCCGAAGGCCTAGAGCGCTAAACCCTACCCTACTTGGAGGGTCGGGGAACTTACTAAGTAGTTATTTTGTAGAGTTTTAAGTGCCATAACCCCAATTCGGATCCTGTTTAGGGCACTTATTAACTCCACTTATGATCTGCTGCTTAGTTGCTGAGTTCATAAGGCCCCCAAAAGTCCACACTTTTAGTTTTATAGTGGGTAATATTACCCCCAAAAGTGTAAAGTGTATCCACTCAGCTACTAAGACCTACTAAGTCCCCCGACCCTCCAAGTAAGCGTCCAGGTCTCGCCTTAGTAGGCTCCCGAATCTCCCAGACATAGCCCCTTGGGTCTCAGAAATCCTAGAGTTTCCCGACCAAGTTACGACGCGTCAACTAAACCCAAAACCCCCTAATCTTTAATAAACTTTAAACCCCCTAAGCCCTAAACCCTAAACCCCCTAAACTCTAAATTTCTTAATCCTAAACCCTATAACCCTAAACCGTGGCACTGCTACGAGATCCTACTCCGCGCGTCCTTCTGTACTCGCTACTGCTCGCAGCGGAGTTCACAGCAGAGTCTGACTTCTCGCCTCAGCATGGTCCCTTTCTAGGGTTTTTGGTCTAGGTAAGGGTTCTTTTGCGGTTTAGGCTTCCGGTTCATGGGCATGAGATTCAAGTTCAGAGTGTTGGAAAACTCGCCCCAATTTCTAAACCTAAACCCTGGGAGTGTCGGCTTTAGGGCTCGTAAACATGTCGTCCATGGTGACGGCGATGGGGTATTGTACTTACAGTGCTTAAGCAGGGTCCCTTTAAGGATTCCTTTTAGGGTACCATCAGGGTTCATATATATATATATATATAAATATATACAAGGGTTACTACAATCTATAAGGGTTCTACGTGGGTCTGCCTCTACCCTGCAATTTATCTCTTGTTTTGGCTGGCCAGCTTTTTTGCTAGGACCCTCTTGCCTCCAACGAAAAGGTCTTAGCAACAGCTAAGATTCAGCACGAGAGCTGATCAGTGAAAGGCACAACCACATGACGTTTCACCCTGACCCGCACTACAAAGCTACCCGAAAACTACTTAACCCTATGTGGCCTGCGTGCTTAAGCCGCTTAAACCTGAACTCGAAGCCTGATGCACTTCAAACCCTCTCAAAAGGTCCTACGTGCCTACATAGGTAGAAACTACCGTGATAAGTTGATAGGCATACCCCAACATCAGTAACTAACATAGGGGCCTTAATAGTAACCCTTAAAAGGATCCCTTTAAAGGAACCCTTATAGTAACCCTTGAAAACTTGATAGGATCCCTTAAAAGGAACCCTTGTGGGGCAACCTGAGGCCTTAGTAATTAGAATAGGGTTTTGGGGCCCATTATGCTATAACTATAATAAGGAAGCCCCCAAAATAGTATAGGTAATCATGAATTAAGGCCCCTATATTATAGTACCCCTGTAGATCCCTTATAGTAACCCTTGTATGGACTCCTTTAAAGGAACCCGGTACAGGTACAGCCACAACCCCCCTAGCACCGTTCCCCAAACCCGCTGACTGAGGACCCCGAATCCCAAGGCTACCACGGGAATAAGGGGAGGGCGAGCTGACTCCGGTTTTTGGGGACCGGATTTGAGATGAGAGTTTAGGGCTCAGGGTTCAGGGTTTAGGGTTTGGGGGGGTGGAGGGCCAAGCTTGCAGAGCCGTGGGCTTAGGGTTTAAGGCAAGTATAGGGTTTAGGGACGAAGCCGTTGTCGAATTTGGTTCATGCAAAATGCTATTTTGGGGGTTCCTTATTGTAATTATACCATAATGGGCACCAAAACCCTATTCAAATTATTAAGGCCCCTGCATTACCTGATGCCTGCAGGCTGTATGCCAGGCACCGTAGACAAGACCCAGCCCCTTCGTTCTGGATTCCATTCTTGAGAAACTCTACTGCAACTTCAGTTATATCCGTTGTATCAGTACTATCATTAAAGTACGGGATTTCGGAGTTTCTGCGCTGAGAGTTCAAAGTTGGATGAAAGGTTGGAGTCTCGGGCTAAATGTTTGGTTATGGGGCTTAGGGTTTCGGGTTTATAGGGTTTGGGAGGGTCTCGGGGGATCGAATTGCCGAGCTTCTTCCTGTAGATTCCCCCGGAGAAGCCATGGATGCCATCGGAGTGGCAACGAAACAAACGACTTGAGCAAGTGACTAGCGCAACATGCAGGCGGTGAGCCAGCCCAGCAGAGACAGGCTTCTAAGGATTTCGCGTTTTGGTCTCAGCGTTTAGGGTCAATGTCAAGTGATTTCTAGTATGTGGAGTTACAACATGAAGCCCTCGCAGCTGGTACTTCCTCAACCGTGAAAGTGCTATCCAAACTGTGCTGACCTTTTCGAAAAGAATTAAAAGCAGGTGCTGATGTCTTCCCAGTGAGAGCAAGCCCGGTGGCGGAGCTGATGTGCAAAGCTCGCCAAATGTGCTGGGATAGCTGTTCACGAAATACAATGCATGCCATGCACCAAGCTTTCAGGAAGCACAAACATACTGAGGGGCTCTAGATGAAGCCCGTATGAGTCAGAACATGACTTTACTATGCCATGCTGCATGTAAGAAGAAGTCTCGCAATTAGCCGTGACAGTGTTTTATTTGCATGGTAGTTCCGATGTTCCGAGTTGCACTAGAGCCCTTGCAGTGAATGCTGTGCCGTGGAACATGTGTTTTTGTATTCGAAAGTTCACGATATAGTTCAATGACAAGTTACGCTATGCGACAGCCGTAGACGTCTTGTACTAATTACCAACCTACATCCCCCTACATGATAAGTCTTCTGGTCATCAAAAATAAACAGGTTTTGGAAAACTGAGCATACCACCACCTCCCGCAGCAAGACAGACCAAGCGCGACCACAGGAAAAGAAACTCCTTGTCACTGTGACCACAAAATCTTGATTCTAAAAACATCCGAAAATGTTTAAGAGGACCTGCAGGCTTCGTTCCTCGAGCCTCTAATACCCTCTTCTCTTAGATGGAAGGGTTCCGAAGCTACAGCACCTAATACCTAGCAATCATACATTCTCCCAAACACTAACCTACTTATCCACTATCCTAATCCCGAGACTTAATTGGAGGTCCCTTGGGCTCTCAAAGCAATTTAGAACCCTGCAAACTCCTCTAAAACCCTGCAGAACACTTTTCAGAACCCTCACAGAGGTTCCCCCTAGAACCCTCCTGTAGTCTCCATTGTAGTTCCTTTTTTTGGTTTAACCAATTATACATTAAGGATCCTATAAGGTAACCCCAAAAAGGAACTACAATGGAGACTATAGGCTTCTTATACTAATAATTGGTACGCTTAAGCAAAAACGTGCGCAACCCTGGCAAGGCTCAACTGCCAGCCTGCGAAAGCGAGCTTGGCCCCTTTAGGGCTTAGGGTTTCAGGGTTTAGGGTATACTTCTCAGGAGGAACAGTCCCATAATTCGGCACTATCAGCCTTCATCCCAACACCCGAGACCGACTTACTTACTAACCCAGAACCTAGTCCGATGCCCTCAACTTATATTGGACACTTTCTCAGCTCGCCAAACCGAAGAAACCTCCTGGAGTAGCCTACCTATCGTCTCCATCGTAGTTCCTTTTTTGGTTAACTAATTTTATGGTTAAGATCCTCGAACAAAAGATTGGTTAACCAAAAAAGGATCCACAATGGAGACTATAGGTATGTCTCTGTTGTGTAGTCGAGAAGGGGTCGAGAAGCACACTGGCTGCGAGAGGCAGGATATGGGTAGTTCGTTAAGTTGGGCCCATTTTTCGAAACCCCAATGTAAGGCGGCACCCTTGTAAGAAGGACCCCCGAAAGGGACGCTAATTCAGAGAGCCAGCCATACGCCGGAATAGCTGTAGTCGCCTGACATCCCCTGATCCTAAAACCTTACAAAACAACTTTAAAGCACCTCTTGAACCCTGAACCCTAAACCCTACTTCCTAAACCCTGAACCCTAAAAGCCTGAACCTTAAATCCTAAACTCTGAACCGCAGACCCTGAACCAACCCTAAATCCTAAACCCGACTAAGCTAGACCCCCTTTAGAACTATAATAAATGTAGTACTATTAGTCTTTTATCTGAACAAAACTAAAGAAATCCTAGGGAGACTAACACCCTAAACCCTCTTCCCCAAACCCTAACTTAACTTAACCCCTTAAACCCTAAACCCTATCCCCTAAACCCTCTTCCCCATTCCCTAGATCCTAAACCCGACTATAGCAAGAGCCTGATTCGGAGGATGCCGCCGCTGCAGCGCGGGCAGCGGCGCGAGCCGCTTCCAGCGCCCCCTGCTCCTGCGATCGGATCCCTTGGGGTTCCTTAGTGTTCCTTTAATGGTTTAGGGTTTAGGGGTTTAGGGGTTTAGGGGTTTAGGGTTTAGGGTTTTCGGGTCTTAGGGTTCAGGCTTCCTTTAAGGGTTCTGCAGGTTCCCTTAAGGGGTTCCTTTAAGTAAGGGTTCCTTTAAGGGGTTCCTTTTGAGGGTTCCTTTAAAGGGTTCCTTGACGGGATTTATCGATTTATGTAGGATTTAGGGTATATTGGCGTTTGGGTTGTAGGGAGGCTTTAAGGTGTTGGCCTTGCCTTTAGGGTCTAGGTTGTTAAGATTTTAGGATTTTTTTGAACCTTGGTACACTTCGCGATGTGTGGTCTTTGGATTGAAGCTTTCACGGTATGTTTCTGTTAGGGTTATCATCATTTAACGATGACAAGTGTACTTTAAGGCCGATAGGCCCAAAGACTGTCTGGCTGAACTACCAAAACCTGCTTTTGTGTAGGGTCCCTATAAACACTATTATATCTACCAAAAAGTAGGTTATGGTAGTCTAAGGTGGGACTTTGAGTAAGCATCGACAGAGCTTTGACATGACCCCAAACCTCTTAAACCCTAAACCTTTGAACCCTTAAGCCCTAAAACCTAAACTCCTAGACCCTATAAACTCCTAAACCCTAAAGCCCTACACCCTAAATTCTAAACGCTAAACTCCAACCCCGAAACTCTAAACTGCTCCTTCGTCAGCCCAGCTTTGGTGGCAGCCTCAAAGGCGGCCGCTGCTGCTTTCCTCTGGGTGTGCTGAGCTTTGAGCTTTATCTGGACCCTAAGAAACCTACAGTAGAAGCCAAAAAGTTGGAAACCCAGTAGCCTCAATCCTTAAGAGTAATGTATAGGGAATCCCAGCACTATTTGGCCTTAATCCGGTTTCCAACTTTATGGGGTTCACTGTACATGTTTAGGGTTCCTTATTGTCATTTCCTTCTATCAGAAGCTCTTAGTTGGATCAGTCCTTAACAAAGCTTATTTGGGGTTAAGTTACGCCACACCCTCAAAACGCAACAGCCTTGAAGTCAACACAAGGGTTCTGACGAGAAGAGCCAGCCCAGTCTCCGAAGGCTTCGTTCGGGGCATCGGGTCGGTTGAGGGTTTTAGGGTTTACCTTAACCTACCAAAACCTACTTTTTTGTGGGGTCCCTATAAATTCCATACTAGGGTTTATAATAAGAACCTACAAAAAAGTAGGGTTTGGTAGTTTAAGGTAGAGCCTAAGACTCAACATCGGAAAGCCTGAATCATAAGTGTCGGATCTATCACTCGAGCTACGGGTTTCGGCCTATAGGGATCAGATCTACCGGCTTATGTAACGTATAGGGTTCTATCGAAACCTTCCGCCGGAAAGGCGCTGGGAGCGTGAACACGAAGCCCGAACTAAACCTTAAGCCCTGAGCCCACAGTCCAAAGCAACAAGGCTAATAAGGCACATGATCACCTTTCATCACGCATCGGGAGTCCCTGCGATGTACTTCGGACATTAGGTGTAAATAGACTCCACTGTGGGGTTGCTCTGAGCGGTGTAAGGATGAGTTTGGCTGTGCATGGCTCTGACTACACTTCCGAAGCCACTGTTTCGCATAGCCAGTTGATAACCCTAAACCCTAAACCCTAAACCCCTAAACTCTAAACCCAACCGTAACAAAGAAGAATACAATGCAGATGGACAGAATCCTGCTTAACCCCAGCTGCTGACCTCTAAAGAGGTTCCGGGACATCTCAAACACTACGTGGACCCTATAACAGCCTACCTTATTTTGGCTTCTTATTCTGATTTCCATAAACGAATCTCTAATTTCCATACACAAATCCTCCTAAACAACTAAGGCTATTTCGGGCTAAGCGAAGACCCAAAATCAAGTGCCGCCCCGGCGGCTCAGCAGCGCCGGGGGCCGCAGAAGGACCCGAAGCCAGACCTGCAGCCTGCCACAAACCGGGTTTTGTATGGCTTTATAGTGAACCCCAGAAAGTTGGAACATGGATTTAGGGCGATTAGTGCTGGGATCCCTTATACTTTACCACAAGGGCATGAGGAGAATGATGTTCCAACTTTCTGGCTTCTACTGTAGTGGGTTTGGGGTTTAGGGCTATAGGTTGTTTGTTCAGGGGTTTGGTTGGGTAGAAGGTTTGGGTTTAAGGTTTAGCACAGAATGTAGGGCTTCTGGGACTTAGCTGCCTTCTGCATCCCATGTGGCGCTTGTTTTCTCGATCGCGGCTTCTGGGAAACCGTATACCGCCTGAATCCTAAATCGGTGGCCTTCGGGCACTGGCATGCTTTTCTAAAACTCAACAACTCTGGAAAGCAAAGAGTCGTTTCTATACGGGTAGTTCTCTAAATTAAAGTCTTTGTGCGGGTCCGTTTTATAAGGGTGGCATATTATATTCGGAACTAAAAGGGGTCCATATTGGTTCAGCCAAACCGCATGTTAGGGCCACTGGAAGTGCTTCGAGGCCCTAAACCTTGGAGGTTTATAGGCTTTAGGGTCTAGGTGCTTGGAGTTATGGTCATGGTCCATAACGCCCACCGTCATAAAATACGGTATAATGACCCAAGAGCCGCGGGTTCAGGGAGTAAAGGCTGCCGAACTACCCTAGCTACACATTCAACACTACGTCGTAAACGTCAAAGCCCTAAACCCGTAGTATAGGGGTCTGAATGGCAAGTAATAAATTGTAACATCCCCACCATTGTCCTACATGAGATGCCGACTGATACTTGTAACCGTGCTCTAAGACACTGATACGACCCGAAGTCTCAGACGCCACGCCTCTGCTGCATCGCGCGCTGCTTTTGCTGCCTGGCTTCGGTGCGGAAATTCGCACCCTTACTTCCACCGACCAGGTTTACCCTATGAAACTTCTATAGTACGGTTCTCAGCCCTTGAAATCATGGTCCCTCCCCAGAATAATTAAGGAGGAAACCCTAAACCCTAAACCCCAGACCCAAAACCCTCAACAGTGGCCCCAGATCACTGGAATAAGGGGCGATGGAAGGGGGGGGAGCAAACCCCTAAAGCTCTAAACCCCAAATCCCCTAAAGCCATAAACGCCTAAAGCCCCAAACCCTAAACCCTAAACCCTAAACCTTAAACCCTAAACCCTATAAACCTTAAACCCTAAACCCCAAAACCCTGGAGGCCTTGGCAGCAGCCCTGGCGGCCGCAGCACGCGCCAGAGAGGCAGCAGCCTCGCCGGAAAGACCTGGGGTTTCGGTTGGTGGGCATTACCTATGGTCTCCATGCTTAAGGCTTTTGGGCTCAGGGCTTTAGGGTTTAGGGCTTTGAGGCTCAGGATTGAGAGTTTGGAGTTTAGGGTTTAGGGTTTATAATCCCTAAGGCTCCATGTACCCATATAGTATATACTTAGGCCTTAAAGTACCTATATAGGGACCCCTTTAAGGCTTAAGTATCTACTATAAAGGTACATGGAGCCTTTGGGTACCTATGGTCTCCATTCTGGTTCTTTGTTTTTGTGTATTTCATGGGATCCTACATAAACATATATTGGTTAAACCACCAAAAATAACTACAATGAACCACAATGGAGGCTTTTGGTAGGGTGTAGGGTTCACGAAGAAGCTGAAAGCTTTGATGCTTTAAGGGTTTTATGATTTCGGATGTTGTAGGCCTGATGTGGGAAGGAACAGCGATTGTACCTCGGAGGCCCAGGTCACATATACATAAATAAAGCTATAGATAGATAGGTCGATACAGTTCTGACTATATCTATCTTTCTTTCTCTATCTATACATGTATATTCCTTGTAAGGACTTATGCGGGAGCCGGAGCCAGTGCCCCTAGTAAATCGTTTAGGGGGGCTTGGACATGTAGGCAAGACCCTAGGATTTACGTCAAAGCTCCGGGATCCTCCCTAAACCCTAGACCCTAAACCCTCTCCATCATTGTTTGTAGCTTAGGGCTTTTGGGCTCAGGGCTTTAGGGTTTAGGGCCTTGAGGCTCAGGATTGAGAGCTTGGAGTTTAGGGTTTAGGGTTTATAATCCCTAAGGCTCCATGTACCCATATATAGGATATCCTTAGGCCTTAAAGTACCGATACAGGGACCCCTTTAAGGCTTAAGTATCTACTGTCATGGTACATGGAGCCTTTGGGAATAGGGTCATGGCACGACGTTGAAGACACCAGCTTTATGGGCTTAGGGCTCAGGGTTGAGGGCAGACTCTGAAGCATACTGAGGCCATGTTGACAGACAGTCCTAGGCACCGAAGACTGGAAACCTAAGCCCTAAAACCCCAAACCTAACAACCCTGCAACACGTACTCACTTACACCCATATACCCCCAAGCCGTAAAGCCCAAGAGCTGGAACAAATACTATAGGGGCCTTCATAATTACCTATACGATTTTTTTTGGGGGGGTTCCTTATAAACAGTGTAGTATAATGGGCCCCCAAAACCCTATTCTAACTATTAAGGCCCCTACAGTAACACAACACCCGCAAGACGGCATGAGCCTGCAGCATCTGCCGCCTTCTTGGCAGCCGATTCGGCATCCTTTCGGGGGGGGGGGGGGGGGGGNCACAACACCCCCAGGGGCGCCGGCGGCCTCGCGCCTCGGCCCGCCTTCGGGGGCGCGAGGGTGGGGGGCTGGGGGGGGGGGGGGGTAGGGGCCACGCTTCGGGCTGAGGGGTTTTGGTTTTGCTGGCTGATTCAGGTTGGTGGGTGTCTAGGGCTGAGAAGTTTCGACAAGAACTCCAGGCTAGAGGTTAATATCATAGAGAAGCCATGCTTTAATGTTTGATGGGCTAGCTTGGGCCTGGGGGCTGGGATGTGCCCACAGCATCCTTCCACTGGGTCCAGACTTGAATGGCGCCCGAAGAGACCATGTCAGCACACGGATCTCACAAGCAAGGGTTTCTCCGATCCACCCAGGGAATCCGAGGAAGAAAGCCACAGGCCTGATTGCTAGGTGTACGATTTAGGGTAGTTGCTCAGGGTGTATGGTTTGGTTTGTCGCCCTGCGCCCTTCCTCGCGCCTCCAAAAGGTCAGGGCTCACCTTCTTCTTAAGGGTTTAGGGTTTGAGGGTTTAGGGTTTAGGATTTAGGGTTTTAGGGATTTAGGAATTAGGGTTCCCAAGGAAGAGCAGAGGCAACAGCAGCAGTAGTCGTCGCCCCCTCGTCGCTTTTGTTGTCGCGAGTCGTTCTCGTTTCCGTCGTCGTAACAGGATGAGGAGGAGCAGCGGCATGGGGGCTCAACACGTAGCAGCAGCGGCAGTCCTAAGGAACTCGTGGTAGTGAAACTGAAACCGATCAGTCGAACACGAACCATAACAATGAGCTCAATGACAACGAGAGAGGCCCTAACATCTAAACGCTAAACTTTAAGAAGCCCCAACCTTCAACCCCAAATCCGTATAATCCTCAAATACCAAGAGCCCTAAACACCAAAACGCTAAACCCCAGAAGTCCGAAACTCAAAAACCCGAGTGGGGCGAAGCTGGCCTGCGCCACCTCGGTGGGACTACGGCCCTTATCAAGAGACGCCTGCCAGAGGCTTGACGATTTTTGTTTTTTTGGTTTATGGTTTACCCATAGGCCCCAAAGTAGTTCCTTTTTCGCATTACCTGATATAGAATTCTAAATACGAACCCCAAAAAAGGAACTACTTTGGGGCCTATGGGTATGGCTTAGGGTTTAGGCTTTAGGGTTTTATACAGTCGGTCATGCGGACTGTCATGAAGCGAGACACCTGGCGAGAAAAAGCATGCCAATCAAGAACTTCGGGTTCAGAGCATATAGGCTTTTAAGAAATTTGGGGCTTACCATTAAGGGTTTAGGCTTATCTGCCAGGCCAGAGAATGTCCATCAAAAACCCTGCCTTGAACTGCCAAAACCTAGTTTTTTGTAGTGCCCGTTTATTGTCCATCTTTGGATCTATAGAGACTATAGAGTAGTAAAGAATGACCCTACCCTACAGAAAATTGGGTTGTGTTATTTGCAGCCAAACCTGAAAGCAGGTTTGAAGGTGACAGTGGGCACGGCTGTGAGCACGAACCCGCAGTCTGTGGACCTGAGGTACTCCTCGAACTCGAGTGTGCTGATGTAAAACAATACGCCTGTTGTCGGTTGTCAGCCGACACAACGGGTTGCTGGGCGTCACTTCGCCGCCATAAACAGAATCTTGAGGCTTCCGACTGTCGAAAACTTCGCTGTGAACAGATGAATCCGGAGCCTGCTCTGCCGTTGTCTGCAAGCACGGAAAACGTTAAGGACGGCATAGCCGACGGCCGTGCACCGTCCGCACTGGGAATCTCCACTTAGTCGTAGCGAACATGCACCGTGGCCTGATCCGTTTTCCTTCTTGTTCTGGGGTCCACCTGCTCTCAGTGAGGTCGCGAAAAGCAGCAGGTGGAGCGTCTTGTCTAAAGGGTTGGTTTAGGGTGCGGTGGTTTAGAGCTTTCGAGTTTGAGGTTTCGAGGTTAAGGTTTACGGGTTCTTTTGAAAGCACTCAAAGCACTCTAAGGGCCTGTCGGTGTTGTTTCTAACGGGACTTCAAAGGTTTCCACAAGCGGAATGAACGGGTTGAGTGGTTCATTCTTGTGGGGGAGTGAGTAGGGGGTTCAGTTTAAGGTTCAGGGTTTTTGGGCTTCGGATCCCAACTCACATGTACCCCTTGAGCCGGTCGCCTTACCTTTCAACCAAAAAGTTGAAAGCACTACTCTTTGTAGGGTTTGAAGCAGTTTAGGGTTTGGGGGTTTCGGGTGTAGGGTAACCAGACGAACAACAACACCCTAAACCCTTCAGCTCCTAACACCCAACACCCTAAGCCCTAAAACCCCAAAACCCTAGAGCCCTAAAACCTTCAATCCCAAAGCCCTAAGCCCTAAAACCCTAAACCCTGAAGCTCTAAAACCTTCAAGCCCTAAACCCTAAGCCCTAAAACACCAAAACCCTCCAGCCCTAAAACCTTAAAGCCCTAAACCCCAAAGCCCTTGGGGGCCACTCAGCCCGGGCCTCTATGACCAGGTCTGCTGCGACATCCACAGCGACCTCCGATGCCGGGACCTGAATCTCGTTTTGCAGCGCTTTACACGATTTGGGTTTTCTTTTTGTTGAACTCCTTTTCTGCGGTGCACAAAGGTCACGCAGAAAAGGAGTTCAAAACAGGGTTTAGGGTTTAGGGCTTAGGGATTGGAGTTTGGAGTTTAGAGTTTAGGGTGTGGAAGTGCAGTTAGAGAGTTTCTGGAAGGATTTGCTACTACCCGTCGCTGCTGGGGAGTGTTCGGGCTTTGATCAGGGTTATGCGTTTAGGGGCTTGAGGGCTTCGAAGGTTCATGGAAATCAGGCCTTAGGACGTAATTCAGTTTAAGACGTGGGCATCCTGACAGGCTTGACATTGCCAGACAATTCCCAGCGGCGTGGTAGGAGTCTCCGCAGTAGAGTTCCCAGTTGCCAAGCCCTAAGGGTCCTTGTACCCAAACAGCATATGCTTCGGCCTTAAAGTGCTCCCTATATAGGTACATTGGGGCCAAAGTATATACGATTTGGGTACATGGACCCTCAGGGAATAGACCTCGTCGTCCAAGTTCATCTAAAGCCTTATAAAGCCTAAACCCCACAAAACTCAACCCTAAACCGTGGCTCACCACATCTGTTGCCTTAGCGTGAGCCTGAGAGTCTGAGTCTTAAACTCAAACCCCTTCGCACTGCAAACACTAAGGATTGGTTGGGTAAGCTACAGCAAATCGCTCATCATACAGATTCTTGCATAATTCCTGGAGAGATAGAAAGTTTTTAACGAAGACGGCTTTGCGATTCCCGGGCAAATAAACCCCTAGACAATCCCTTCTTAAGCCCTCCAAAAGACTGTCCCTAAACCCTAATCTGTAAACCTAAACCCCCTAAACCGTAAAAGATCCCCCCCTCCCCTCGAACAAAAATGACAAAGCAAACCCTCGGCAGGCCTTCTCCAGGCCAGCTACTTCGGCGGCCTTGACGGCGAAAGTCACGGCAGCCAATGCTGCATCCTGGCAGTTTAGGGTCGGAACCCCCCAAAATAGTATAGATAATTATGAAGGCCCCTATATCATAGTACCCTTACAGTAATGTTATAGTAACCCTTGTAGACCCCTTTAAAGGAACCCTCAGGGTTTAGGTTTGTAGGGCAGGACGAATCTTCACTTTAGGAGTGGGCTTTAGGGCTTTTTAATTTCAAAGGCTTTCGAGGCTTGGGGTCTAGGGGCTTGGTGGGCTCGGGGCCCTGCTTTATGGCTCCGGGATTCGGATTCGCCTTCTTAGTATCACGCTAAACCCTGAACCGTAAACCCTACGAACCCTCAAACTCTGCAAACCCTACAAGCCCTAAACACCCTGAAGCAGCTAAAAACACAGAAAAAAACTAAAAATCCTAAACCCTACTAAACCCATTAGCAGGAGTCCGTACTGATCGGCACTAAAAATCCTAAGAGTCCATGCGCCCCATTAGTATATACTTTGGCACGAAAGGCTTAGGGCTTAGGGTCAAGGGATATTAATGTTGCGGTGATTTTATTAAAGGGGGTGACAATTAAAATATTCCCCGGGCCGGACTTTTCGGGCGCAAGAGGAGTTTTAATTGCGTAGCCAGCTAGCCTAGATTCTTTATGTTAGAGGGGGCGGTGACATTAATAAAGGGGGTGACAATTAAAATATTCCGGGCCCGAAATCCCCAAAAAAATAAATTTCAGGCTAAGTAGCTAGCAAAAGCNCTAGATTCTTTATGTTAGAGGGGGCGGTGACATTAATAAAGGGGGTGACAATTAAAATATTCCGGGCCCGAAATCCCCAAAAAAATAAATTTCAGGCTAAGTAGCTAGCAAAAGCTGAAACTAAGAGGACCCTGAACCCAGCCAGTAGAGTGCAGTTCGGCAGACAAGACACTGAACTACCAGTTCGCAGAATGCAGTTCCAGACTGTTTTCACTCCACTCTGGAGCAGATCAGATGTCCCAGTNAGGACCCTGAACCCAGCCAGTAGAGTGCAGTTCGGCAGACAAGACACTGAACTACCAGTTCGCAGAATGCAGTTCCAGACTGTTTTCACTCCACTCTGGAGCAGATCAGATGTCCCAGTATTACTACTATTACTACTATTACTACTATGGCCAGAGGCTTATTATTGCCACCCTGGACCCCAGACCCTGCCCCAAGAGACCCCCGCGCAAAACGACTTCAGGGGAGGGGGGGGGGGTTTATTATAATCACCGGGACATTAAACTAATAAAGGCCCAAGGTGCCTTAATCAGGTTCCTACATTAAAGTGGAAGTCCCTCACTGAGGGTCCGTGAAGTAAGGATCCTAGTGTACGGTGTATGACCGGGCACACCATGTTCCGAAACTTCCGCATCAACAGTTTTGGGGAGTCATGTACGTTGTTATGGAGGGCTGGGCTGGGCTTAGAGAATTTACAGGGAGCTATCCACCCAAATCGGTGCTGGTGGTGCTGCTGGTCGTGCTGGTGGTGATAAGCTTGGTAAATCCCTACAAAATCTTTTGCCTGTTGCTCCTGCCTGGCCGGACAAGGTCAGCAAACCCTAGGCACCAAAACCAAAAAAGGGTCGGTGATATAACCAAGAACACCAGCCCGAACTCACAAACCCCAAACACTAAACCCTAAACATCTTCAAACACTCCAATAAAGGGCACCGACTGTAGATCGAAATTTATTGCGGTGTCCGAATTCCTAGTCGCTGAGCTCCCCTGCCCTCAAAAGCAACCTTCGGTTCAGGGTATGCGAAGGAGGGTTTAGGTTTAGGGTCTAGGGGTTTAGGGTTTTAGGGTTTTGGGGTTTAGGTTTGGGTTTAGGATGGTTTAGGATATTAGGGTTTAACATCTGGTATAAGCATGAGGAGTCCCAATCCCACGCCTGCAGCGAACATGTCACTCTCTACAGACAGAAACCCCCAAAAGCATCCCGAAATAAACTCGAAATCCCAAAACCTGTAACTAAGATCCCCACTTAAAGGCTCATGGGACTTAGTAAGTCAGGTAAAAAGTAGGTATAGGTTTTTTAATGAGGACAATCCCACTTAGGGGTTTTATAACCCGCACAATATCATATGCCTTAAATTATAAGGGGCCTTATATCCTAATTTAAGCTATATTCCGTAATTACGGGGTACTGGGCTCTCTGGGTATGTAATAACATCCTTGCACGCCATCTGCAGGGGCTTCAGGTTCCGTCCGGCTTGTACTGCTGTCTAATATAGGAACCTGATTAAGAAACCTGGGGTCTTTATTAGGGTTGCTTGTAATATGAATCCTAATATACTGGGGGGACAGGGCCAGGGTTTCTTAATCAGGTTCCTACATTATCTTTAGAGGGCCCGCATTGGATGTAGCAGAGTCAAAAGAGCCTTCACGAGCTAGTAATTTGTGTGTTTAGGTTTGGGCTTTACACCTAAACTCTAAACCCGAAACCCGAACGTTTAAAGTTTAGGGTCCGCATGTCCAAGGGTCCTGCCGAGGGCGAATCCTCCGTCCGAATGCCGCTTGAAGGGCCAAGGTAATCATGGTGCCGCGTCGCCGCGTCCCCCCCCCCCCCNCCCCCCCCCCCCCCCCCCAAGCCACGCCTCTCGTTCCAGCAAACAGTCATACGTCATCCGCGTAACTGCCCCCCCCCAAGCTAGGCCTTGCGCCTTGGCCAACGGGGTTCCCGTTCCCCTCCTCTTCGACACACAGACGATAATGATGGCGATGATGTTTGCACAATGACGTTGACGTGCTATTCCCAGTGTGGCTGTTGGTGGTACCTTTTCTCCTAGTTGAAAATCGTGCTTGGCTTGTGATGTTCTTGCGAAAACTGTATCGGCCGTTTGTCACTCCAAGCCGAGCTTCGGTTGGGTTCGCTTTCATGTACGCTTGAGCACGTGTTTGAATGATTTTCATTCGGGACTCTTGAGCAAGGGACCTGAGCAGAGTGCGGATGGGGATCATGACCACCATCTCAGTCATCATCATCGCCATAATATTCATCACTATCATTGGCTTTGGAGCTCAGGGCAGGTCGGAATTGTATCACATCCTAAGGTCCACACCCTTAGCAACCGGACGCCAGACGCCCAACCAGCAATAGCCATGGAAGGGGGCGCAGCCGACCGCAACCACAGTGGGGAGGGGCAGGGGGGAACCCACACCACAGGGAACCACAAGAGGNAGCAACCGGACGCCAGACGCCCAACCAGCAATAGCCATGGAAGGGGGCGCAGCCGACCGCAACCACAGTGGGGAGGGGCAGGGGGGAACCCACACCACAGGGAACCACAAGAGGGAGGGGGGATACCATGGGGTTGGGGGGGGAGGGGGAGGGGGGCCTAGCAGCTCTGTACCATAAATGAATGGTAACCCCCCCCATGAACTACCGGCCTTCGTTTTGTATCGTAAATACAGTGTCAAACCAGCTTTCCCGGCAGGTCCGGATTCTGTATCTCTCAAAGACTACCGAAAACAAACTCAGATTTCAAGAGAGCGTGTCAGTCAACTCATTCAGGTTCGACGTGAGGTCAGGATCCTGTATCTCTCAAGGACTACTGAAATCAATCTCACATTCCAACAGAACGTGTCACTCAACTCATTCAGGTTCGACGTGAGCACGTAGTCAACGGCAACACTGTGCCCTCCCAATCAAACACGAGCTTTTCCTAAATGTAGGAGGATTGGTGGCGGTATCGCGGCACCTCGCGGTAGTTCGGGGGGNGGGGGGGGGGGGGGTAGCATATGAATCTACACAGAAGTCGAGAAACTGCCAGGAAGTATGGGTTTGGGGCTTAAGGTTTAGGATTTTGGGTTGTTTAAATTTAAGGGTATTACTCATTCGGAAAAAAGGAGACGAATGATGACTCATATAAGGGACTAACTACTTTGACGGGGGCCGGGAGGCCTCAGGCGATGAACACATGAGGGAAGCAACGGTTTGGGGTTTAAGGTTTAGGGCTTAAGGGTATCGTTATCCACTGTAGGGGCATTCGCCTGCACCGTCCGGCCGGCCAAACCATCGTCTTGCTAGGTAGTGGAACGGATTTTCTGTGGGATCGGGGTTGCCTCGGCCTCCGCCGCAAGAATAATGACTCGTTTTAATGCCTCCTGGCAGGCTGCCTTCCTCAGGTCTGGCATGGTTTGGAACCACTCCCCTAAACCCTAAACCCTTAGGTTGTGCTCCTTCGAGCTGTGCAACCTCAAGCCCTTCCCGGTGCCCTAAACCCTAAACCCTTAGGTTGTGCTCCCTCGAGCTGTGCAACCTCAAGCCCTTCCCGGTGACGAACGGTGTCAAATACCGGTCCCACTTGTTGAGTTCCACATATTTGCAGCCGGAGACGACCTGGATGGCAGGCTGCCGCCAGGTCTTTTTCTTCAAGCCGGCCCCTTCGATGCACACAGCCATGAAGATCCTGATGAGGGATTCAGTGGGGTTTAGTGCTTAGGGTTTATGGTTTAATTCAGGTTTAGCGCTTAGGGTTTAGGGGTGAGGATTTAGTGTACCTATGGAAGCCCCTGCAGTTCCAAACGAATCAAGCATCAGGTAAGTTGTGTTCAGGATTGTTGCAGTTTTGTAGGTTACGCATAGGCTCCATAGTAGTTCCTTTTTGGTGGTTCATATTTAGAATCCTATAAGGTAATCCCAAAAAGGAACTACTATGGAGCCCATCGTTACAGTAGCAACAGCCCGACCTTGTGAGAGATACCTCGCATGGATACGAGCATGTGTACCTGGACTCGCTTCTGTCTGGTGCTTAGTAGGGAATGGGGGAATGGATTATTGGGACTATGATTGGGGATTATATAGGGGCTACTGTAGGGATCCATTCCCCCATTCCCTACTAAGCACCAGGGAGGCTTTGGATGAGGAGTTCACAGAGATTCCAGTATCTTTATTTCTTGCAGGCCCTGTGCAAGTGCGCGATCTTAGAGTCCCCGGGTTCAGAGTCGTGCGAGGTGTTTCTTTTGCACCAATCCTCTTCCTAAATATGCACAACATTCACCGCTGTTGGGGCTTGGGGCATATTGTCTGGAATGAAACGTTCCGCGTTTCCTGCAAACCCCACATCCCTGAACCCCTAAACTCTAAACCTTTTGTCATAACTTATATTCAAACAAACCTCCTCTAATCCCAACGGAATGGTTTTATCTTATCACCCAAGACCTACGACATGAAGCAATCTGGCATTTTGAAGAAACCCAAAATCCAACAGGGAAAGCCGTAGCATTGGTTTTTCTACTAGTAGTACTGCCAGTACTAATTCTACAGCTACATACCGCATAATCTTGCATGTGACCCAAATTCTAGCGCAGTGCAGTAGCCAGCCAGCCACGCGAGATTTTCATAGCACCCGAAGTTCTGCTACCCCAGAGCCAGACAAATACCATTGGACGTGAGATGAGTCCACGAGGGTAAAACCATGAAGGTTCCCGTGGCTGGGGATCATGTAGATGATGGACGCCGGTTGCACCAGCCGCTCAGTCATGGCGGCGAGAACTGCCCATTGATATTGGTCCGTCCTGTTCCATTCCGGACGACGTGCCAAAGAAGGGTCAATGAGCTCGCCGTTGATGTCGAACCCGAGTCGAAAATTCGGGTAAAACAAGCCAGCGGACTGAAGCTGGTCGAAATAGTCCACCACCACTTCTCTCATCCTCATCTCGCGAGCCCTGAACCCGACCTGCATATCCTAAATCCTAGCGGTTGTGTTCCCAGAGAGCCTACTACTCGTGATTGTTCAATACACCTAATACCGTAATTAATTAGAAGCCTTCTGTAACCCGGGGAACACCATTCATTGCTGACTTGAGGGATGGACTTTGGAGTGCCCTGAGTCCAAGAGCCACCGCGAAACTTCCAGTTAGATAAATGGTTGTAATTAAGGAACCTATACAATGCTACCACATACTATAGTGGCAGGATGTAGAAAACTGTCTTCTTTATCACTGGTACGTGCCAAGAAAACAGTGGTTTGGCCGTATTGACCCGGTGTGCTCCGCAAAAAGGGCTGCTCTCGCAGGAAGCCACCCTAAATCCTAAACTCTGAAACCCTAAACCCTAAACCCTTGACCCTAACCCCTAAACCCTTGACCCAAAATTCTGCCATCCCTTGGCCCTAAACCTAAGCCCCTAAATCCTCATTGGTGCATCCGGCAGGAGGGCACGATCCCACACTCAGACCGGCCGAATTGAGCTCCTCTGCGCCACGTTTAGGCTCTAGGGGTTTAGGGGTTTTAGGATTTAAGACTTAGGGCGTAGGTATTTAATGAAGGGTTCGGTTTAAGGGTTTAGGGGTTTCGGGATTCAGGTTTAGGCCTTGGTGGGCTCTAGGCAGGTGTCCATTTTGGGGCTCCTTGCTATGAGAGCGGGGAATCCACAAAGGGACCCATATTTAGAGAACTGCCAATATGGATAGGTAGGTTTTGGTGATGCACATCCCCAGCGCTACATATCCATACATTTGGTGGCTAGGGACCCAGAACGAGAAAGAAGCTTATGAGCCGCCGCGACCTAAAGCACTATGCGCTATACTACATATAGCCAACATGAATCCTAAAGAACACCCAGAGGCGGGGTCAGGCAATCTTTGCAAGGTCCGATCTCGATGTTTCTTTGGCCGTGGGCAACCCTGAGACTTCAAACCCTTCGATCAAGGAATCTGTGCAGCAGGACTGACTTCCGGGCTATCATAGAAATGCTTTAGAGAACTACCATACATGCTTCTCCATCCCAAGCAAAGCATCCTTCAATCCCAGAAAACGTGACATCTGAGGGATTGTTCAGCCACTCCTTAAGGAGAAAATGAACACCAAAAGGTCTAAGGTTCGTATACCATATAGGCATAGGGATTCATAGTGTAAGGGTATAGGGCCCCTACTCATAAGGGTTATTTGGTCCCCAAGGCCTGTGTAGCCCGGGGAGTCTGCCTGAACCTCGCCTCTCACTCCACCGCGTTACGCGCAGACCAGGGGGTCGAGTTTCGGGGTTCAACGTTGTAGGGATTGTAGGGTTTAGGGTGGGTTTAGGGTTTAGGGCGGGTTTAGGGTTTAGGGTTTTAGCGTTGTTTTAGTCGTTGTGGTCTCCAGTGGATGGAAACCAAGCCGGCCAGGCTGCTAGAAGGCCTCTTCAGGCCCCTTGGCACCTCCCACTCTTCAGGATCCTCTTAAGGATCCGAAGAGGATTCAAGGATCCAAGAGGATTCAGGGTTCTAAGAGGATTCAAGGTTCTAAAGCCAGGTAATGGAGCTTGATGGCAGAAGGTTGTAGGGCCACACCTTTCGGGGTCTCACGATTCAGCTAAACCCTAGGCTGCGCATCTGAAGACTCCACAGCTCCCTCACAAAAGTTTGTCAAACTGTTGCGGTGACGCCAAAGAGTCCTCAGTCAATGATACCTCAAGAATGGGTCTTCCTGGAGATGTGTTCATAAGAAGGTTATGATGTTTTCCAGGCCTCCCTGAACCCAGAACTCTCAATGCCACGCACAACATCATAGTTTTCCCGCTAGTCACGGATGCTGTTACACTTTAAGGAAAGTGTAGCGATGTTAAGGCCCATAAGGGATATTGTCACCAATGATGCATCTTTGAGTCAAAGACAAACCCTAAACACTAAACCCTAAACCCGAAACCCTAAACCCGAAACCCTAAACCCCAAACCCGAAACCCGAAACTCGAAACCCTAAACCCGAAACCCTAAACCCGAAACCGTAAACCCTAAACCCGAAACCCTAAACCCTAAACCCCAAACCCTAAACCCGAAACCCGAAACCCTTAACCTGAAACCCTAAACCCGAAACCCGAAACCCTAAACTCCAAACCCTAAACCCGAAACCTGAAACCCTAAACCCGAAACCCTAAACCCTAGTCCTCTGCCAGCGCCCCCTCTTGACTGCTTTCTCGCCACCTTCAGCGTTCGCTTCGTCCGGATCGGATGTCTTCATCCCTAAACCCTAAACCCCAAACTCCCTGAACCCCCTAAACCCCCTAAACCACCTAACCCTAAATGCTAAACCCTGATGTTGTTTTGCTTGGGCTCAAAGGTGCTGTCCAGCGCTTGCATATATCTTGGCGTTGTTATGGTCACGAAGTTGGCTGGACACTGACTATGGCTTAGAAGGTCCTTCTGCTTTGGGCCTTCGGGGGCGAGGAACACGAGGTCCTGTGATCGGGGCTTTCCACTTTGACTTTGCGTCAGCTTCAGACCGCGGCCTGCATGATAACAGCACGGGAGGTTTAGGGTTTAGGGTTTTGGGTTTAGGGGTTTAGGGTTTAGGGTTTAGGGTTGGGAATCTCCAACACGTTACAGTAAAGGGTTTGTGGTTAGGGGTTTAGGGTTAAGGGTTTAGAGTTTGGGGTTAAGGGTCTTGGACTGGGCCATAGCAGAACTATATAGGGACTACGGTGGATGGACAAAATCCTGCATGACCCTAAGGACCCTGAACTATGGGAAATATGGTATATTCCTTATAATGGGTAATGCAGGATTTTGTCCATCAACCGTATGAGGGGACATTGCTGCAAATTGACCTGTTGCCACCGTCACCTGCCTGCTCCTTTTTCGCGTTCTTGCATTCTTGTGATGCCTTTGCCAGTTCTCCCAATTTGATGAAAACCCTAAGCGCAAAATTCGGCTTGAATCGTAAACCTGAAAACTTTAAGCTTGAACCTCCACACTAGTATTGGCAATTATTTAGGCCACTATATTATGCTGTTTGTTCGGGGCTTCATTTGTTTAGGGTTCAGGTTTGGAATGATGTAGAGTTGCGGGTTCTGCTGAGCCTATGGTGATGAGATGGGATAAGAATTCTCCTAGAAAGGGTTTAGGGGTTTATACTTTTACCTGAACCCCTGGGCCTAAACCCTGCACCCTGAACCCGGAACCGTTCAGGCTTTAAGGTTCAGGGTGGTCGCCCGCATTCTGGGGAGCATCGGAACTAGGGACGCTCAAATGTCTTACTTGCTCGCGCAAAGAAAAACCATGTTGAGGGTTTATAGGGTGGCCATGGTTTAAGGCTTATGCTTTAGGGCTTAGGGTGCTTAAGGGCTCAGGCAAATAGGATTAGAGTTGAGGTTGTACGTGCCCTTTTTCTTAGGGTTTGCTTGATTATAACCTTGCTTGTAACCTTACACACGAAGTCCCCTGCGCCGAAAAGTGGCCAGGGCCGGAAGGGATTAAACTCACAAGCATAACCAGAAAACTCCCCTAAACTCCAAATACATATACCGCAGGTAGTCATCAATCAGGGGCCGCAATGTCTAAACCGCAGGTCATCAATCAGAAGCCGCAATGTCTAAAGAACAAACTGCAACCTAAACCCTCAGAGCCGGAAGTTCGAAAAGATTAACCCTAGACACCCGAATCCCAAAAAACTCCAGCCATCGAGCCCCTAAACCCTAAACCCTAAACCCTGAACCGTGAAACCTATATACTTTGCTAGACGAAATATGTCCAAAGGCCCGGCTGAGATGAACAGGCCCCTAATGTTACACCGTTAAACCCGAAACCTATACTGTACTAGAATACACCCCAAGGCCACTGAGGGACTGGTGTTTTTTTAAGGACTTGTTTTTTTTTTGAACGCCTTTTTCCCAACTTGGGTTTAGGGCTTAGGGTTTAGATGGGCTTGGGGCCTAGATCCTGAAGCTAGACTTCCGCAAAGCCACTTCTCCGGCATCGGCCAGTCGTGGAAACGCCAGGGTCCTCAGTCATCGGAAGAGTGGCCGAAGAGCACTAACCCTAAACCCTAAACCGGTATATGTCAGGGTTTCTTAAGGCTGGAGGGTTTTGGATTACTATACTGAAGAGCACCAGGCGCAGGTTGACTTTTTTGCGGGTCCTCAGGAATAAGAACAGGGTTTGGGGAGGCAATAAAGCTATAGTCTATAGCTAGGTAGATATAATGGGAAGCAGGAGGCGATGGTAATTGCTATGAGTCATCAGGTACTTAGAAGGCTAAATCGCAAATCGCAAAACGCTAGCGATTTGCACTCGCAACCTGCAAATCGCCTTCCAATTGTTTGTGGACATGTGCCCAAATCGCAAATCGCACGATTTCGGTTCTATGCTGCGAATAGAACATCCAAATCGCTGGCTACTTTTCTTTTCTGCCCGGGCCG
>BGNK01001021.1:347-52111 GCA_003297005.1 Symbiodinium sp. clade A Y106
GCGGGGGGCGGGTTGGGAGGGAGGGTTTGAGCCAACACAAACACGCCTATATACAGAAGCATGGGGAGGCGTCAGTGCTCGAGTGTGCGATTCAGGTCCTGACTAGCGATATGGTCGTGGGGTCCCCGTACACGTATCTCTCTGCAATACTGGAGCGGTCGTAGTAGTTAATTGCAATTTCCATCTTTGCCATGCTGGAAGGGTCGCAGTAATTACACTTTCTATCTCTGCAATACTGAAGGGGCCCTAGTAGTTCCAGTTTCTCTCTTTCTGCAACACTGGAAGGGTCGCACTAATTACAGTTTCTTTCTCTGCAATACTGGAGCGGTTGTAGTAATTGCAGTTTCTCTCTCTGCAACATTGGAACGGTTGTGGTAATTGCAGTTCCCCTCTCTTTGCAATAATGGAGCGGTCGTAATGATAGCAGTTTCTAGCTGTTTGCAATACTGGAGCGGTCGTAGCAATTGTAGTTTCTCTTTCTCTGCAATACTGGAGCGGTCGTAGTAATTGCAGTTCCTCTCTCTCTGCAATACAGGTTCCAANTTTCTAGCTGTTTGCAATACTGGAGCGGTCGTAGCAATTGTAGTTTCTCTTTCTCTGCAATACTGGAGCGGTCGTAGTAATTGCAGTTCCTCTCTCTCTGCAATACAGGTTCCAACTTTTCCTTTGGCGGGTTTCTGACCATGTTCCAATGTTAGCCTCCGAGATCAAAGTTGGAACCTCTGGCTTGGGGCCAATTTGCTCCTGTGGACGCGTTCCAACTTTCCGGCTTCCACCATATATATACAAACGAGACGGTTGTCAACAAACCGCAAAGTTGCACCGAACGCCTTCCATTGGACACGGTCGGAGCCTCTGGGNCTCCTGTGGACGCGTTCCAACTTTCCGGCTTCCACCATATATATACAAACGAGACGGTTGTCAACAAACCGCAAAGTTGCACCGAACGCCTTCCATTGGACACGGTCGGAGCCTCTGGGCATTTGTATTCGCATATCATATATCTATATATATATATATATACACGTCGTGTATAGGTGATATATATATATATATATTATACACTTCCACTATATTTATATATACGTATATATGTATGTGTATGTATATATATATATTTATACACACTCGCATACGTGCATACTCAGAGACACACACACACACACACGTTCGGAGAGCCATGCCTCCTTAAGCAGTACAGTAATCCCTTACATCCCATGCAAACCTTGCAAAAAATCCGCTCGCGCAGGGCAAACCATCGAAGACTCCGTCCGGATGCTTGACTGCTTACTCCTGTGTGCCAACAACTTGGTTTTCGTCGGGTTCCGGACTGCTCATCGTTTGTTTAATTGCGTTGACGGTATTCCAGCCCTCGGAATACGGTTCGTGAAGCAGTTGTTTTACGGGTAGAGTTTAGGCTGGGCCGTGCAGATAACACCATGGTGATAGCCGTATGGAGCAAAGGAACCATATATGTGTAATGGACTTTGGGTTTCCTCCTAACGTCGCACCAGAACCCCAAATCCTAAACCCTGCACAACACAAAGCGCTACCTCCCCCGAACCTATTGTACCACGAGCCGCAAGCCCGGAAGCACAAAACCACTACGGCGTAAACTTTGAATTCTAAGCCCGAAGCCCTAAACTCTAAAGCTCCTGAAAGCCTCTCAGGAAAGGGTTGGAAGGGCTGCCTGAAGGAACTCCAGCAGCTGTCCTGGAGCTCGGCTGCCATGCAGGAGTTTGGGATTTGGAGTCTGGGGTTCGTGGGGTCTAGGGTTCAGGGTCTGGGATCACGTTTTGGATTTTGTATGTATGGGGGAGGGCTTTGTTGGCGGCTGTTGGCTCCAAGGGGTTAGACTTTCTTTAGGGGTGCCAGGCGAGGGTTTCAGGGTTTAGGGTCTGTGCCCTTAGCCTGGCCTCATTGCCTTATGGACATTGTACGATTGCTCTCCTTGAGATCGTCAGTGTAAGTTCAAGCAGTCAGACTTTAGTTAAGAACAAAATATCTACAAGTGCACACGATTATACTGAATGTTTAACATGGTTTTCTGCACTGTGCCTCTCTATCTCTAAACCATTACATAAACCCGAAAAGCCCCAAAGCAATGAAGTCCGAGACACCTACCCGCCAAAGCCCTAGAAAGCCCCACGAACCTGCTTCGATAAATACCAAAGCCCTGAAGGAGACGGTACGCTTAGCATCCTCTCGGCCCTAAAGTACCGGCCGGGCAGTACGAAGCTTAGCTCGCCAAGATGGGTGGTTTCGGGGCTTAGGTCTTCTGGACTTTAGGGCATTGGGGTTACAATTAGGGTTCATTGTTTAGGGCTTCAGGGTTTCAGGGTTTGCGCCATGTAGAGTTTAGGGTTTAGGGTCCAGGTTCTTTCGAGCTATTAGGGTTGAAAGATTTAGGCTTCGCATGCTTGAGGGCTTCTAGGAATTAGGACAGATTACGGAGTAGAGTGAGGGCTTCATGGTAGGGTTCAGGGTGTTTCGAGTCATTTTTGGGGTGTTAATGTTGAAGGATTACAAGGCTTCGCAGCTCTTTGCCGTTTCTATCCTTCGTTCTGTACATGCAGGACAGACAGCACAGTCGACTAGTTGACTGCACGTTTTTGTAGTGGCCTGATGACGGCACATGTGCCCAGACCCTACAGGTAATGTTGTGCAGAAGCCTGGTCTTCCGTATACTGTTCGAAGTCGGCTTTGCTTCGGCTTCCCATGTCTGATGTGTAGTTCACATACCCCGCAATTTGACCGGTAGCTGAAAGCATTCCTAGTATTAGTATCAGCCTTATCTTTTGACTGCGCAAGTCCCCTTATGTGGAGGGCAAACCTTCTTCGGGTCGCAGTACCAGCCAGCAGCGCCCGTTCCCCTCTTCAAGGAGATCTATCAGCAACTATGAAGCGTTTTGCCCAGTGCATGCTTAGGTTCCTAGCTGCTGCAGGGTTTGCCCCGAAATTTTTGAGGCTCCTCGATCCTGAAGGCTCCAGCAGCTAGCACCATCTTCACAACCGGCACACCCACAAACCAGCAGGAAAGATAACAAGCCATGGCCTTGCTGTTGGCACGTGTACAAGCAGTAACGACTAAGCCTGATTGAAAGATGTAAAGGGCATACCCTTTTCTAACACTAGCTTGACGCTCTGAAGCCTCACCCAGATGCATGGGCTCCTACAAAATCCATAACCAGAGGATTATCAGCACAGATGGCAACGAGGAATGGCTCGCTGCTGCCAAGAGATATCTGGCACGCATTAGTCAAAAGCTTTCGGGCTTTTGGGCTTAAGGCTGTCGAGTCTATAGGGTCTCGGATTTTGGACAGGGGCCTCCGTCTAAACGATGGTTTCTGTCGGTACTCGTTTCAGTGTCAGCACACTGTGGGAAGTCCACTTGCGCTGCTTACTATGGGTGCGTGAATTCTATGCTGTTAGAGCTTGCTGTAGGGGGCAGCACCCTACGCCCTACGATATCTTTCTCAGGCAGTGTTAACGTTCGGCTTCATGGATGCCGTGAGGAGCTAGGACTAGACTGACTAGACCCTGAACCGCATGAAGCCGACAGCCTTGTTTTCCTCCCTTTAACGTAAAATCCTCCCACTGTTCCAGTGCTTGGATGTTGGCTCGAGTTTTCGTTTAGTACGAGGGGGGTTTGGAGTTCGGTCTATTTGGGATGGGTCCGACTTCCTTACCAGACACCCTGCAGAACGACCGGAACAATCAAATAGAGGTGACCACGGGACCTACAGCTCTGAAAGCCTCAACTCCAGATGAACCACCCCGGAATCCTTACACCCTGAACCTCCCGTGTAGAACATGCCGGGACCCTAACCCTCTTTAGACCCTTAGGTCCTCGGCCCTAGACTCGTTAAATATGCTTCTTCCGAGTACAGATGCTGGTAGTCTGGCCCCTGACCGTAGTGACCACCGACACCACCAGTCCCTGCTCCTCTACCGGAGAAGTATTATCACCAGCACGAAGGATTAATGATAGTAGTTTAGTCCGAGTAAGACTAAGACAGTCTTGGTCGTCCCATAGCAGTTGTCCGTTGGTTCCAATAGGGCAGTGAAACTGCATAAAAAAGAGCCATCAAGCAATTTGTGATGCGGAGATCCACAAAGCCCCGACCTACCCCTGGGTGAGCGAGGAGTCGTGGCGCATGCGTCACAGGGTCAGGATGTGAGGCGGGACCCGTGCGACAGCGCAGGGCTTTTTGATTTGGACTGAGGCCTAAAATTGGACACAGAGGAAGCCCCTCTGCTGGTCGTAGTGTCTGTCGCGAGTAACAGGGTTTGTACTGGCAGAAGCAAGATCTAGAGCAAGATCTAGATATCTAGAGGCATCATAGTAGTTCATGCAATACTGCCGGGAGCAACAGCACCAGCAGAAGGAGCAAAACGAGCAATGGGTACAAGATTATTGACGAAGCAGTTGACAGAAAGGCGCTTTCGGATACAGGGTTGAAGAACCTGACAGAACCCCTCCATTGTTGAGTCCTCGTTCGAGAAACATCCTAGAAACGTCCCCGCTCTGCGCTGATAGCTACTTCGGTGACTACGGTCTCAGACCCTCAGGCCAGAAAGTGCCGAAAGCTCTCGCAGCCTAAGAAGCACAATCCCCAAACCTAGATCGAACGTGCTGCGCCTTCAGCCCCGCCCCTTGGGCTTCAGACTCCAAATCAGTGCAGTCCCTGCCCTGGTCTCAAGCCCCAAAACCTCGAGGTGTAGGGTTCAACTCGGGTTCTAGACTACTTCCTAGTTCTCTGACAAGCCGCACATAGCGGCGCACATGAGCAGCTGGGCTCTTAAACGACCATCATATACGCTCAGCCCTTTCTGTTACTTTCGTGGTCCCTGTGGCCCCCTCTACTAGGACTGCTGTTGACCCAAGACAAAGCCATACCTGAAGTCCCCCACACAGGGACCAAATACCTCGAAGGATGAAGCTGAATGATTGTCCTCAGCGTGTTTTTGGTTTCAGGTTTTAGAGGTTTAATGTAGGAACCTGATTAAGAAACCTTGGGCCTTTTTTCGGGTTCCTTGCATGAATCCTACTATTTTGGGGTTATAGGCATTATAGGCTCAGGGTTTCTTAATCAGGTTCCTACATTAGGGTTTAGGTTTTCAGGCGTTTGAGCTGAACCCCGAAACGGACCACCTCGAACCCTGCGACCTCCAGCTCTAAGATCGAATTCTCGTCCGGAAAACTCCGATCCCTTTCTAGAGGCCATGTTTGAGGTTGAGGCTTTGGTACTTTGGGGTTCAAGTTTTCGGGTTTCGGTGGGATTTGGGGCAACGATGATCGCGCAGTCCTCAAGATCGTTGGATCGTCATGCAGCGCGCAGTTTCTCGCAGCCTCTATATCATAGGTTGAAGATTACGGATTCGATCTCGGTGCTTGAGTTTCAATCCTCGGGCTATGGTGTAGGGTTGTAAGATTTACGCTTTGGGTTGATCTGTTATAAAGGTTCAGACATTTAGAGTCAAAGGCCTTGAGATCTCGGTTTTAGCGGTTAGGGGCTACCGGAAAGCTTGATCGTCCACACCCATACCCCCTAACGGGTGGCCTATGCCCCTGGACCCCTCAACCCTCAACCCCGGATCACACCCCTGCTGCTGGCGGTTCAAGATCTTCGAGGCGGATATAGGGGTCTGCATCGTCGCCTACATGTAGACAGAACATCCCCCTAATGTCCCTACATAGTGATACTATCATAAACCCAAAACTCTCGTCTGGATTTGCCAAGGCCCGTTATAGTAAACGTTTATATACCTTCAAGAAGCACAGTAACAGCTTTTGAAGCCTATTTCTAACTCTTAAAGCACCCCATGCTGCCTCAACCCTAAACTGTAAACTTCAAACTTTTGGAAGGTGGATCCCTGTGGACATGAAAGCTCCGGACATACAACGGCTTCTGGGAACGCTGCAGGTGTTCTCACTGAAACTGGGAGCGGGTTTATATTGCTTGCAGTCTTCAGGGCTTTAACGCTTTGATGCCAAGGCTCTTTAGGGTTCTAGCTGTTCGGGCCGGTAGTGGTGAAGACTCGGAGGCTTGCGGGTTCTGAGTTGTAGGTTGTAACGCTTCCAGCTTTCAGGGCTTGTGGGACTATGGGGTTTCAGGATTGAGTCTTCAGGGTTTAGGGCTTGTCGTGATTCCAGTGCTAGGGCTTCGCAGCTTTAGGACTTCAGCGTACGGGTTTGGGTTTCTAGAACTCGTGTTTCGGTTTTTGAGGCTTCAGGGTTTCAGGGCTCAGGGCTTCTAGCGCTTTAAGGCTTTAGGTCCTTAGGGTCAGAGTTTATAAATTCCAGGGGTTGGTGAGTGGAGGCGTTGAGGTTTTAAGTTTTGGTTTAGGGCTTCTGGTGCTTAGGGTTTTGTTTAAAGTTTTGGGGTTCTAGGTTGTAAGGCTTCTCTTGTGTTGACATTGGGTTTGAAGGCTCGGCGACTGGAAGTCTTAGTTTAGGGGCTCAGCAGTCGCGACATGCACGGGCAAGATCCGAGAACCATGGCTAAACGGCATACGCTGGAAGCTATTGTTTCATGCTCGATGATCGATGCACATTAGAAGCAGCAGCATTCTATTGGTCATATGGTATTGGCAAATTTACATAAAGCCTTAAATGCAGCACTCGCTTGTTTCAACATCAACATTCAAGGCAGAAGCAATAGCACCACCCTGCAGTCCCTAAAGAATTTCATTAACGACGTTCCCCTAAACCCTAGTCTTGATATTCAGGCACCTGAAGCCTTATAAAATTCTGCAAAAAAAAACATGGAGTAAAAAACCCTGTTCTAATGAGTACGGCCTCCTTTGCTGGCACCTCAAGGCCCAGGGCGTCGACCGGCTCGACTCCATGGTCTTGGACCATGAGGCGGAAAAGCTGGCACAGAGGCTTTGAGGTCTGCAGGTTTGACGGTTTAGGGTTGACGAGTTGAGGTGGTTTAGGGTTCAGGGTTTAGGGCGAGGTTTGGGGCCCAACGCAGGAGGTGCAGGCAGGTGGCAACTCCATGTCTTTCGGCCTCTACGCTGTGGGTCAGGATAACCTCACGAGTTGGCATGAGTACCTGCCCCAAAGAGGTGTTCGCATCATCTATCTTGCACTTCAGAGTGGAGCTTGGGGGTCTTAGGGTTTTAGAGCTTTTGGGGGCCTCACTTAGGGTTTTAGTGCCTCTTTGAGAAGGGCTAAGGCTTCCAAGGAGAAGGGCCGAAAGAAGCCAATGAAGCTTGGGGTATCCTGGTGGTTTCTTAGAATTGAGGAGGTCTTTTTCGCGTGGTCTTGCTTCAAGGATCGTATTAAAGTAGGGTATAGATTCGATGGATCCCTTCTTCTCTGAACATCTTCAAGGTTTGGGGCTGTCGGAGTGGTTCATAGCTGACCCTTGGAAGACTTCTCTGAGATGTCGCACTTTTGCTGCAAGGAGGATCTCTTCCTACCAGACCTGCAGACAATCCTACAGCAGAAGCTGCTGCGCAGCTCGGCTCTTGCGGCTGCTTCGTGGCTTTGGGGCGAAATGCCTCAGGGTTGAGAGCTCAGGGTTCAACAGGTGTCATGACACGGGATTCTAGGGTTTTGGCAGGAGCTTAGTCAGGGTTTCTAAAGTTGAAAGATACGCCAAACAAATCTTGGTACTGCACATGTAAATGGCGTTCGCTGTGGTGTTTCTACGGGTGCAGATTTCGGTTTCCAATGTCTACGTATTCGATGTGGTTCAATGTCGGAGGTCGGAGCTATGCACGATCAAGCAGGGTTTGGCCCAAAAGTATACTAAATCAACCGTCTGGTCAGTCGCTACTCTGGGGCTCCTGTCTCAGTTCCGCAGAGGAATTGTTGTTTCGCTCCTTGAGATTTGCTTGTTCTTGCTGGGACTTTGGGATGGGGCTGAGTTTCTCTTGCGGGTTGTGGCACTGAGGCGCTGATGGTGGCCCTAGTCCCAGACACATACATCCCCAATTCTGCGTGGCTGACCAGAGTTATCATGGGATCCTAGCAACAACAAGGGTCTGATGCCTCAGCATTCAAGCATGAAGAGGTCCCGGGTATATAGGGGCCTCAGATTCAAGGAGTTAGTGGGCACATCCACTTGTAGGGACTACAATAATAGTCAAAGCTGCCCCAGAACCCCACCTAAGATTTCATTAGGGGAACAGGTTGTGGGGGATTTAGGTTTCCGGGCTTTGCGAGTTAGGGTTTTGAAGTGGAAAGCTTTGGGTTTCCTTCTAGGGCGTTGTTTCCTTCCGAAGGCCTGACCGAGATATTTCGGGGTAATAATTTCAGGCTTCACGCGCGCAAGCCGATGCCCCAGGCATAGGGGGCACCGTCCAGGTGGACAACGTCAAGAGGATGCCGTTGAATTGAGGGTACTGTTTAGAATTTTCAGGTGGTCTTGCCGTTTATGCTCTGAACTTTAAAGCTTACAGCTTGCGGGGCATTCGTTTACCAAATCCGTAAGACAGCAGCGTGCTGCGGAAACCCCAGCATTGAAAGGGCATCCTTGAGCCACTAATGCATCTTGCAATTCAATTTCTTGCGACTTGAGATTTTATCTTCGAACACGTTGTTCACCAAACGATCATTGACGCAGGAAAGCTCGAGCTTTGTCGAAGTACATGGAGTTCGTTGGCACAGGCACCTCAACCGAGTATTTGGTGCTGGCAGCAGTGCATGGTCTTGATCATGTGAAAGATGCCCAGGGCAAAACGATGTATGACGTTTTTGCGACTGGGCGTTCCATCTGGAATGTCGTCCTTGATTTCCCAGGGGAAGTTTTGAGTAATTCTGGCATTATAGAGTCTCGTTTGGGTAAAAGCTTGGTCGTGATGCTGGTGAAGTCATCCTCCCCATGTTACCGACGTGACAAATCGTGTCAGTTGTCACATGTATGTTGCAAAAAAGCCTTGACAATCTTTGCATAATAGCAACTGCAGTATCAGCTTTCGTCATGTCGGCCCCAAGGTTCAATACAGTTATTGTTGAGAGCTTTGTTTGCACGAAGGTTTGTTCCGTCAGCAAGGGCTGTAGTAAAAATATGAAAGCACAAAAGCGGTCACGAGATGCTTCATTCAGAACCATCTGAACTATCCGCTGTTAGTCTGGGTCTGCATTTCCAACTACTCGTAACTACTCTGTGATCAAGGCGTTGCCATGTAGAACGGCTTAGAGGGTCGCAGGTTCAGTGTTGAGTTTGTGGGCCGGGTGTTGCAATCAGCCGCGGACGGGTCCCACTTTCGCTGATATGGATTCGAAGGGGAATTTGCCCGAAAGGACGGTTCCAGTGAAGTTTGCAATCGGAAATGAGCTGTTGATGGCATTGAAGCTGTGGCCAGGTCGGAACGGTTTTAGCACCGAAGTCCTATCCGCTACTTGGCCAAAATATAGAAGGAGTTTCACCCCAACTCCTGAACTTGAGATGAAGAGCTTCCAGTTTAGAATATGACTCGACCTTGGTTTGTTGGTTCGCATCCATGCTTGCATGCATGCATACATACATTCATATATACATCATGCATGCAGCATGCATACATGCAGCATGCATACATGCAGCATGCATACACTAATCTGCGAAGTTCTGCGCATGTCTGTGCAGACAGGCCGCCAACCCCTTGTAATCGGACTGCCTTCCAAATCGGGGTAGCGGCATCCACCCTTGCTTTTCTTGGGAGAAATGTTCGGATAAAATCTTGAGGCTTGGGACGTAGCATGTAGACGAAACACGTAAGGACAAGAGTACTCGCTGATGTATTGTAGTGGTTCATATTTGCAAGCGTTTCCTGCAACGGGGCCCTCGACAGCAGGGTTGGGCCCACAATCCTAAGCAGCCCCCATATTGGAGCATTTAAGGCGCCGTTGGGTCTTCCAAACATGGAGCCGCGATCAAGTCGGAATACAAGAAGAATCTGCCTAAGTAGCTGCTTATTATGTTACGGTCATATTTCTAGACCTAGTCTTCCACCCGACACCCAAAGCAGCACTAGGGATCCTAGTCCTATTCCCACCGTACCTCGGGCCCTCTGATTTGTGGACCTGAAGCTTCCACGAAGGTCAGCGACCCGTACCCAGACTCCATAGCCATCTCCCAATGGCTTGGCACACCGGAGCTCTGAGACTGAAAAGTCGGTTCTGCATTTCGATTCTTTTACCTTTAAGCTCAAAGCCCCTGGCCTGGAGCGTTGCGCAGCTTCGGTCGAGACGAAAGGAGCTGCAGATGCTGCAAGCAGAAAGAACAAAACTGAGATCAGGCTTAGTAGCGTTCCGGATTCAAGGCCGGATTATTCACAGAGTTCGCCTTTTTGTTAAGTTTCGGAGTGTAAAATTTCCGGTTGAAAATTCGCAATTTTGAAGGACCTTCACGAAGACAGTGATGGCAAGTTTTGCCAGTAGATTGCAGGCGAGTAGATTAAACCAACGAACCCATAGTCTGCGCCCATGACCGCTGAAAAAGCCATCAACACGCATACACAAATAGGATCAACACACGGCGAGTAGATAGATAGAAGAGATACGCGTATGTACATACAGACAGAGGGAGACGGCCCGCAGGGAAACCTTTATTGCAGACTAAGCATCCCACCCCCAAGTCCTAGGTCAGTAAGGAAGATCTGTGGATGTCTATGCTGTTTCCATGTACCGTGCCTGCAGTCAAGCTTATCTAGTGCTTTCTGTGGATTTTTCGGCAGCCTAAGCCCGCACGATGTTGTTGACAACCAGTCGGAAGCCGTCTTAGCCTCTCGCTCTCTCTCTCTCTCTCTCTCCTCTCGCTCCCTCTCCCTCTCTTTGTCTCTACTTGTGCATATTCTGACATGCAGTCGACATATTCGTTTGCTTGAGCTTCGTCTAACCGTGCAGGTGTCTCCCACCAAGTGTATCCATCCACTCGCCTCTATGCTCATGAATGGTTCGAAAACTTTTTCTT
The DNA here is from genome assembly GCA_003297005.1 of Symbiodinium sp. clade A Y106. Taxonomy (NCBI): domain Eukaryota; class Dinophyceae; order Suessiales; family Symbiodiniaceae; genus Symbiodinium; species Symbiodinium sp. clade A. The sequence goes on from BGNK01001021.1 coordinate 11,255, forward strand.
TGCCTCTGAGATCTAGTCATGTACCCATTTGTTGCATGTCAGTTTATGTTGGGTCAATGTCCGGCCAACGTTAAAATGTGATGTAACTTTGTAACGGAATCCCAAGCAAGGCACCCTCAATGATAACAAGCCCGTAAATCGTGCAGGGCCGCCAGAGGGGAGAAGGTCCTCCCGGCATAAGCTGCACTTATGTTGCATGGGAAGGGACAGGTTTGGGAGCAGGTTCGTTATATCAGAGCCGCTGCAAGATAGAACGACACAAGGCTGAGCGTTCTAAATGCTTCTTTGGGAAATACTGCTGCCAGCAATTTGTCTTATGGACTCATGTCATGTGCAGTGCGACGGGCAGTCAAGGCTCCGGTATGTGGGCCTGGTAGAGCTAATTAGTCATGATGCTGTGAGAGACACCTTTACAGGGCTCAATTTGCCTGAGAAGTGGGTCAGTAGAACCACAGATGGTAAACCGGCACCCGCAAGGTTTAGCATGGCTCATAAGGCTAACGCACGATGATCACGTTTACTGCGGTTTAGTGTTTGGTGCTTGACACTGCTTAGTGGGGTGCATATTTGGACTTATTTCGGATCGGAAGAAGGACACCAGAAGGTGGAACTCGAGTCCTTAGTCCCGCGCTCAAGCACAGAACTCCCCATGGTTCAGGGTTTAGGGCGTTGGGTTTGGGGTCTAGGCAACTGTTTGCGGGATAGGGTTGTGAGTTTAGTAGAGTGTTTTGCCACGACTCCTTCCCCCTGAGATCCCAAGCCCCTGAAATCCCACCCGGCTTTTTTCCACTCCCGAACCACTTACAAACAGCTGCCGTGAACACCGAAACATCGCCGACATGGTAATCCTTATGCCCCAAGCCCCAACCGTCAACCCTGACACCACAATCCCAGACCCTCAGCCATATCCTGAAGTTTTGAACTCCAAATCCCAAAAGCGCCAGGTGGACCGAGCGCCTAAATGGATGATGAGACAAGCCGGCAGGCTCAAGTTTCAGAGTTCAGTGTGCAGGATTGATTAGGGCTTTGAGGTGCGTCTCGTGTTCCAGGACATGGGACTTGGGGTTCGGGTTTCGGATTTGTTTGGGTTCCTGGCTTGTGTCTCAATGGGCAACCTCTGGGCTTAGGCCAAAAACCCTAAACCCCAAGCCCCCATTCTAAGCCCTAAACCCTCAAATTCGAACCTTCTTGCAGGTTAATCGCACTTGCTCCAAGATTCTACAATCTAACAGGGCTCAGGGAAGGACCCTGTACCAGTGGCTCAGGGGTTTTATCTTAGCTTACATGTTAGCTTACATGTAGGGGAGCTGTGCCAGACATCAGGTTTGAAGCCCTAGCCCGCCTGGGTTCGGCTAGTAATCAGAGACCTTAGGATTTTGTGCAAAAGCTCACATCTTGGCGCAGGTATCTTCCGGAGTATCTGGTCACGCTGCCGACATTGCTTTTGAGGGCTTTAGTCTTAGAGTTCCAGGCTTGACGGCATGTTCAGCTTCTGCGCCAATCTAGTGCAGTACAATACAGGTGTCTCACTTTTTGGGCCAAGCATCGCACGATATACTGATTTGGGATCTCCGAATCGAATTGTCTAGAACGAGCCTCGCATTGAAGGCACATGTGCTGCAGGCTGTAGAGCCCATACCCATGCACTTCTGAAAACAAAACAGAGCCGTCTACTGTACATCGAGCTTCCTGCGGTCCTGACTGTATGCAATCCCGAGAGTCCTTAGCCGACGCACGGCCAAGGATGGACCTGACCTGGCACACTTTCGACGCCTAGCAACCTTTAAAGTTCGATGACGGGTGCAGGAGGGGTCCTGCTTTTGCCAGCCTCACGAGGGTTATTAACGAAGGCTTCTCTAGAATAGGCCTTCGGCGTAGTATATGGACTAGATATACAAGCAACGACATCCCCTTCTAGTCCCTGGCTATTTATCCTGGATGTACACCGAAGCTTTTTGGGTTTCTTTTCAAACCCCTGTTCGGTGCGTACGAGCCGTGAGTCCGTGAGTGCTTGCTCGTCGGATGCAAGTTGCAGCTACTTTGGGTGTAGTTTTCGGCGTTGTGGACGATGAGGGGTTTGCATTGCAATCCAGAAGCCCAAAACATTAGCACACAGCCGCCAGAAGACACCTCGACTCTCCAGCGGGATGTAGAAACCTTGACCCCCTTGCCAGGCGATGCTGAGCCACACCGACTTCTTCACAGTCTGCAAAACGCCAGCAGCCAAGAATATTAAAAAGGCGTAATCTTCATTCAGGTTGAAGGAAGGCTATGCATTGCTGCGCTGCCTGAAGCATGCAAAGGCTGCGTGTTGCTATGGGTTGGAGCCTTTGAACATGGTAAATCTGTCGATTCCAAACACTGAGGTCGTTGTGAATAATCCATATACCCCAGAAGCCTCAAACAGTCTTGGGTGTTGACATTTGTTTGGCCACGCGGAGGAGATCTGGCGCAGGGCTTAAGGGTTGTACGGCTTCGGTGGTGAGGGTTGATAGCCTCAGAGCCTTAGGTTTTTGGCATTGGGGGTGCTAGGGTTCTGACGGTTCGGGCATCCCAAGCTTGTGAAGCTGAAGCTTGCCCCAAAACCGCAAAACCCAAAAAAACCCTAAGCCCACGGCCCTGAAACCCAGACGCCTGCCACAGCCCTTTCTCCAGGTTTCGGGCTTTGGTGGCTTTAGGGCTTTAGGGTTGACAGGTTTCGGGGTTTAAGTGCTTGGGGAATTTGGGGATTCGGGCCTAGTGCTCGAGGGCTGCAGGGATGTTGATCCCAGCGAAATTTATATGGGGCTTCAGCATGAGGAACAACAGTATCCTTGAACTCCCATACCTACATGGCCAGTAAGGCCGGGTGTTTATATTGGGTCCAGGCCACGATGGCAGAACACCGAAGCAACAAGAGATACTATTGTATGTTTGGAAGAAGCAAACAACCACCAAGACGTCGGATCAGGTCCTTGGATGAGCCCCCATGAACCGAGAGAACATTCCCAAACCCCAAACCGAAAGCATAAGTAATCACTCAGAGAGTGTAGGGTGCGGGTTTATCAGCTCTTTGACATAGTCTCCCGCAAAAAGGTGTCTGAAATTGCTGAACCTTCTGGCAGTGCACCTAGGCTTTAGCTAGGGTTTTGTTAAGGGTCGTGCCTTCTCTGCATTTCTTAAATGCCCTAAACCCAAGCACTGCATGTAAGGCTCCCGAAAGGAAAGAATGATGGCTGGGCGCGGTGTTAATGAGAAAACCATGAGGCAATATTAGTTTTGTCTCCAACAGTTGTCCGTCATGAAGTAGTCACAACCAGAGTGATCATGACGAAGAAGAAGTTCCCCAGGCCCGCACTTGCTTGCGAGATCACGCTGCAGCCGCCGGGGCCTTTGGCAACGAAGTCGGGGTTAAGGATTTTGAGGATTTGTGGTTGTAATTAGCGGTTGGGCTCTAGGGGCTTGGGGGGGTTTAAGGTTTGGGGCTGTTTTTGGGCTTAACGGCTCAAGAGCTTTGGGCGACTTGGGTTTTTCTCGGTTCAAGCTTTCCAGGCGGGGATCAGCTAAGCTCCCTAAATACTTCATGCTGTTGTAGCCAAGTTTTGAGAGGCTCGCTAGGCGGCAACATGCGGTACGTGGTCGTATATAGAGGCATTTAGTCTCGAATAACTCATGGGAATCTTTAAGTATCGCAATTCATATCTGGACTTGACGACCCTGATCCCTGAGTTCTAACCCCTTCAAACCCAAACCCCAACCTCTGCCGGTAGCTTTCAGTGCGAGAACCTCCAAACCCCACGATCTATCTACCGGTTACATGCGAGCCCGACTGACCAGAATACATGACCCCCCTGCGCACAGTACTGCGCGAACTCGGGTAAACACTAAGCTAAGCTCTGAGCCCCAAACCTAAGAACCCGAAAATGTAATCCCCAAAGCCTTCCGAGGTTTCGGCGATACCCCAGCCTCGACTCGCTGATCATCTTCTCCGATATCTTGGTGATTCCTGCCAGGACCCAAGGATTTAGTATCCATGGGTCTCAAAAGCTGTGGTTCGGAGTCCAAGTTAAGGACGAGTAGCCTTTGTGAACATACGGAAGCATGCAGGCTTCAGAGCAAGCCACAACCCCTTACAAGCCGTGTTCCCCACAACAGTCAACTATGCATGCCCATAGGCAATATGTGTAAATAAGTATGTTTAAATTACAAGCTATATCATATGTGTTTGTGATGCTTATGCATGTGATTATACCTACCTCGATTTTGTTAAGGGTATTTTGTGCTATCTAGTCCCCGCTGTAATTTGAACTTCTTTGCTATGCAGCCGCGCTTTCTAGTCTATACTCCATATTCGGCACCAACTGTTGATTACGAATGTGCAAACATGAGATTTCGCTATATATACTACACTACAGTCTACTACACTATTCCATGCTAGTTTACACCATTCTAGACTGTGCTATACATCATGAGCTTGCATGCGAGATTATGGACTACAGCACCTCCATCCCAGAATGCGCCCTATATCAACCGTTTTGAATCCTGACTAAAAACCACATCAGGCCTGTACGAATCCTGCATAACCCTTGCATGGCCCACACAACCCAGTGGCTTTCCAGGGGAAGGAAACATGCTGCAAACAATGGAGGCCTGGATCCAAGTTTGAAACGATCACGGACCCTGACACGGACCCTTGAGATGCAGGGTCGTTATCATACCCCTGAAAGACACAACACCAAGTCTAAGAGTTACACACCGAATCGCAGATGTTTTGGTGCCTGGGTGAAGCAAGCCCTGAGCCTGGACTTCTGCAACCTATATTCGGAAAGCCTATATACTCATTTAAAACTGAGACCTGACATCAGCGGAAAGCCCCGAAGAAAAACGCCCTTTAAGAAAGGCACCTAGAAGCCTGCAGCCAACCTCGATCCCTGACAAGGTCGCCATGGGCATGGACTGCCGAATGGAGCCCAAGGCCCTCCTACGAGCTTCTCGATGTGTCGGTATGTGAGGTTTGTTGGGTTTAGGGTTCAGGGTTTAGGGTTTAGGAGGTTTATTGGGTGTTGGTTCGTTGTGAAACCCAGAGTGCGACCCTCAACCGGATGGGCCCGGAAACTCAATATCTGCAGCCCTTCTTGCATGGGCGGTTAAACCATAAGTCCAGGATGTGTCCTTGAGGTCTGCGAAGGGTCCTGCAAGAACCTTGCACTTAGCACGGCGTGCCGTAGATGGCTCCGCTGGCATTGCCCATGCTGCAACACTACGACCGTTGGGTCATCTCGTGGAAACGGTTTCGCTTTCGTGCACGGCACCCTGATCGACCGGCAGAAGACACTTGCTGAGACCATCACAGCCTCGGCTCGCACGCTTGTCTTTTCGGGGAGCTTGGTTTCGACAGCTTTCAAACCGGGTGATTTTCGTCCAGAACTCACAAGAAGGGAAGCCAAACTCCACCACTGGAATATGGGTGTCTAATCAAGCACGACGGTCCCTGTACTACATGCTTTTTGTTGCTTGGGGTTCAGAATTAGCACAACGGAGTTCAAGACCCTGTCCAAAGGGCTTTAGGGTTTGGGTTTTCGGTTGAGGTTTAGGGTTTCAGGGTTTAGGGTTCATGGGGTAAAGGGTCTACACGCAAACATATGCAATCTTGCAGAGCTGCGTAAACCCGAAGTCTTCCTTGCCCTCTCTGCGGCGGAGGGGGCCTAAATCTCCACCTTTGAATCTCAACTTTCGGCGCTGTAACTGCGACATGCTAATTCCTGAACATAAACCCTGCTGACCCAAATCTTAAGTCTTAATTTTCAGGCCCGACATCCTCAACCCGGAACCCTGAACCCTAAATCCTCAATTCTGCACCCTAAACCCTTCAAGCCAAACCCCAAGACCCTCAAGCCCCTCAGACCCAAACCATAAACCCTTTCGGCCCTCACTCGCAGGTGGGTCCGCAGTTTGATTTTGCCTTGGAGACTCCAGAGGCTCACCGGGCTTGCTCTTGAGGAGTGTCAAGGGGCTTAAGGACTGGGGTTAAGGGTTTAGGGGTTTAGGGTTTAGAGGTTTCAAGGGATTGGGTTTACGGGTTAAGGGTTAGGGTTTAGGGGGGTGGGGTTTAGGGGTTAAAGGTTTACATGTTTAGGATTTAGGGTTAAGCGGGGTTGAGTTTAGGGATGAAGGGTTTCGGGTTTAGTTAGGGGCGTTGGGTTTAGGGGTTAAGGCTTTATAGGGTTCAGGGTTCAGCTGGGTGGTTTACGGTTTGGGTTGGGGCTTAGCATTTTGATGCGCTCGTCTACAGCATGTTGTTCCCTGGGGAGGAACTGCTCTGTTGGAGCCTGTTTGGTTGGAGTTTCGTTTCCAGGGTTCTTCCTCTTGTCCATGGTTGGAGCGAAATGCTTTGGATGCTTGGGGTTGCAAGTTGCACGCTGCTGTAATTGGTGCGTGCGTCAGAGGGTCACAGTATTCTTGTCGGCGGCTGGGTCTGGCGTTTGCGAGTTTATGGGCGGTCACGCTTATCCTGAGAGTTTTGGGATTGTTGCAGGTTTTGGAAATGCTGTACCCAAAGCCCAAGCTCTCAATTCCAAATCAAGCCAGAATATGAAGCCCCAAACACGAAACGTCACAGCCTGAAGACCTGAAGCCTCAAATCCTTAAATTCTGAAAGTCTGCAAAGCTCTGAAGCATCCTTGTTCGACGCAGTCCTCAATTTGGGAGTCCCATGTGCATTGTGCGCCCTTGAAATCTCTAATGTAGACCCTGACGGACAATCTGATTCCCACCTCCGTCACAAGGATATAAGGAGGACAAGCACTTGCAAATAAAGTGGGGTTTATCAACCAGGGGTCTGGGTTCGCCTTCGGAAAACATATCGTTACTGACTTGGCGCAAAACCCGAATTGCATCCTAAGCATCCGCGAATCACGAGTATACGATCCGCATTAGGCGATCCCATCAAAGATACGATGGAGGGGTCCAGGTATTATTACTTCATCTGCTTCATTCAGGTTTGGATCGGAGTCGAATTTCAGTTGTTAAGGGTTTTTCAAGGAAGCCTGCAAACTAGGGGTCGACGCAGAACCACCATGACTGGACCGAGTTTGTGGTTCATCCTTGCCAGCTCGAGATTCTAGATTTGCTCGGGTTAAGGGAGCAGGATTGAGAAGAAGAGAAGCTCTCAAAATTCGCTGGGACGTTTATCTCAGGCTGGGCCCCGCCCCGATGCGGAGCTCAGTGTTGGAAATCTCACAGAAAAACCTGAAGCTGGACCTTAAACCCTCAGAAGGCTCGTGGGGCTAGCGGCTGCACGGCTGCATTGCGGAACCATAAATTGGTCTTGTTTGCTTACCTGTAGCCACGAATGCTTCACGTGTTTAAGGACATACACAACGAATCGAAACAAGGAGCCCTAGCAACGTCGGCTCTATCGGACGCACACTTGGAATCCTAGAACAGCCCGGAAAAAGGACCTGGACAAGCTGAACCTCAGCCCCAATGTGGAGGCGCGAACTTGCTGTGAGACTGTTTCGCGGCTGAGAGAATTCGGGGGCTGCAGAGGCATTTGTGAAGAAATGCATCCGAAACTGTAAACCCTCAACCCTCTATGTACTCTCAAACCTGCTTCTTGTTTATTTGACCCCATTCAAAGCAACTTTTCAGCTGGTCCAAGGGCTTCGTGAGGTATGGATTTTGGTCGTAGAGGGCACGAGCCTCGGGCATTTCATTGGGGGTTTTGGAGTTTCAAGAGGAGGGGCTTAACTTGTGTTGTGTGGGGCTTCAGGGTTCAATGAGGTCGGACACTGTCGGACAGTTTAGGGTGGTAATGGTTCTGCTTTTGTAATGTGTGGAGCTCCCTAGCACTCTATTGGCCCCAAACCATATCATATCATGGTTGGGGGTTGTCGGGAGAGGTCGCAGTGAAACTCCGAGGACCACCAGTAGCCTATATAACTTCGTGCAGAATCGTCCAATCACTGGATCGAGGCTTCGCGAAACCCCTTGCGGAAGCATCAAAGGGAGAAAGCAACTCCAGCTGATGGGGACGATGCGGTGTGCGCCACCTGACCGAATCTGTCCAATCATTGCGCGGGTGGCAAACAAGGGGGCTTGCGAGCAAGTCACTTCTGATGCCGCTTTGAACCCGGCAAACGTGTGATCACCACCAGCATCCGTCGAAAGAGACCGCGCCGCTTGGAAGCATCGGGGACAACTGATGATTGTTGCCATGGCTGCTTCGGTTGTTTGTCGACACTATCGCGATCCAAACGCAGTCAGCAGATTTGCAGTGTGAGGTCACGGGGAAAAGACGAAAACCCGATTCCGGTTGATGCTGATGATGCTTGCCATCCTTCCAATCACTCCGTCGATTATTTTTGGGATGCTCCGCAGCAAGGCTGCGAGGGGAAAAGCAATTCCAGCTGATGCCGATGATGCGCGCCATCTTGGCTGTCGAGCAAAATGGGGCTTGCTGCTGAAGATTTGGAAAAAAAGGTGGGCCAGGTGAATCAGTCTAATTGCTGCGCCACTTGCAGCCCAGCCTAAAGACTTCGAGGACGAGACCGCGTGGTCACCACGCGAAAAAGATAACCGCCGCTCATGGTCGTTAACAACCCGACGGCAATCTGCATATTTGTTTCCGGTGTTGTTCGGGGCAAAACGAAAAGCCAACTGCGGCTGATGCCGATGATGCTGGCCATTCTGGGTCGAGCCACTCGGTCCTTATCGGGATTCTTCCGGGGGCTGCGCGGGGCTTCAAGCGGAAAAGCAATTGCAGCTGATGCTGATGATGCGGCCATCCTGGCTGTCAACGCTTGCTTCCCAGAGGCGTCAAGGACAAGCGATTCCAGCTCATGCTCGTTGTTGTCGACAGAATCGAGATCCGATGCCAGTGAGCAGATTCCGGTGATTCGGGGAAAGCATGAGAAGCCAGCTCCGGCTGATGCCGATGATGCTCGCCATTCTGAGCTGCTAAATCCGTCCATTCACTCGGTCGATTACTTCCGGGAATCATCGGGAAGATGGGGCTGCACAACGCTTCAAACGGAAAAACACATCCAGCTGATGATGATGATGATGATGTGCGCCATCCTGGCTGTCGACAGAGTGTCAGGCTCGCTGCAAATTGAGGAAAGCGTGTGTTCTTGCACGACCAGCGCCACTCGACAGATTCCAGCTCATGCTCGTTGCAGTGCTTGTTGCCGACAGAATCGCGATCCGATCACAATGAGCAGACTTACCTGCGGAGATTCGGAGAAAGAATGAGAAGCCAGCCCCGGCTGATGCCGNACAGAATCGCGATCCGATCACAATGAGCAGACTTACCTGCGGAGATTCGGAGAAAGAATGAGAAGCCAGCCCCGGCTGATGCCGATGATGCTCGCCATTCTGGGCTGTAAAATCCGCTTGATCACTAGGTCCATGGCTTTGGGGAGGCTTCGCGACGACGGTGAGATTCGGAGACTTCAAGCGAAAAAGGGGCTCCAGCTGATGCTGATGATGCGCGCCATCCCGGTTGAATTTGTCCAGTCAGTGCCCGGGTGCAAAATCCAAACCCCAATCCGACTTGATTCAAATGATGTTCGCTGCCAAGCGGAAGTGTTGTCATCCCCAGTGTCTGATGATAGGGACGGCCGGATGCCGTGTGGAAGCATCGGGGATCGTTGCTACGATTTTCGACACAACTATGACCCAAACACGGTCAGCAGATTTGCTGCGGGAGGTCGCGGGACACACGAAAGCCGGCTCCGGCTGATGCCGATGATGCTCGCCAGTCTGAGCTGCTAAATCCGTCCATTCACTCGGTCGATTACTTCCGGGAATCAGCGGGAAGATGGGGCTGTACGACGCGGAAAAACACATCCAGCTGATGATGATGATGATGTGCGCCATCCTGGCTGTCGACAGCGTGTCAGGCTTGCTGGAGATTGAGGAATCGGAAGAACGTGTGTTCTTGCACGACCAGCGCCACTCGACAGATGCAATTCCAGCTCATGCTCGTTGCAGTGCTTGTTGCCGACAGAATCGCGATCCGATCACAATGAGCAGACTTACCTGCGGAGATTCGGAGAAAGAATGAGAAGCCAGCCCCGGCTGATGCCGNACAGAATCGCGATCCGATCACAATGAGCAGACTTACCTGCGGAGATTCGGAGAAAGAATGAGAAGCCAGCCCCGGCTGATGCCGATGATGCTCGCCATTCTGGGCTGTAAAATCCGCTTAATCACTAGGTCCATGGCTTTGGGGAGGCTTCGCGACGACGGTGAGATTCGGAGACTTCAAGCGAAAAAGGGGCTCCAGCTGATGCTGATGATGTGCGCTCAGTGCCAGGAGACAAACTTTCTGGTTGGCTTGCAGACGTGTTGTCTCCCCAACGTCTGTCGAAAGAGACACTCGGTCGGTTTCTGTGTGGAAGCATAGGGGGTCGTTGCTAGGACTCGTCGACACAGTCATGACCCAAGCGCAGTCAGCAGATTTGTTGCGGGATATTGTGGGGGAAAGCGAGAAGCAAGCCTCGGCTTGCCAACTGGATTTCACCTTGAACCGACTCGCCGTGTCGCTATTTGTCAAGTGGACCCGGGCGCCCCTGAGGACCCAACACCCAGACGATCCTGACACTTGAGACTTTATGTCAGGTTCGATTTTTTCGTTTTTCGGTACAGTGCTAGGAGTCCTTGAAGCCGTCTTTTTACTTGTATTGTCGAGGTTTGAGGCTTTTTCGTCATGTTCCACATGCCCTGTTACTGGCTACTAAGTATATGAGCCCTCCGCTTTGGATCCATAGGTACACCAAAACACAGGTTGGCAATTCCTGCAAAAGCCGGATAAGACCCCACCTCAAGAGGAGTCGCTGAGCTACGTCTTCGACGCCATTTACTGGACGCGCGACCAGGCGGATGGAGGGCTTTACATGACGGGTTCAGGGTCTTTTTGTGGTTTAGGATTTCAGCATGATGAGGGATTAGGTGTTTATTAGGTGTTTATGGGTCGAGGGTTCTAGGATTCAGGGTTAATAAGGATTGGCATAAGGGTCTGTCGATTAGTGGTGTGGGGTTTAGGAGGGTCTAGGATTGTAAGTCAGATGCAGAGCGGCCTCAGGTTCGGATTCTTCATCCCAACTGATTTAAGGCCTTGCGAATAGGCTCTTGCAGGCCTGCACATACCCAGCGATGCCTTGAACTTGCGATCCTCACAATTCGAGACTAATTGCCAAGCAAATGTCCTGGAGCTCAAAGTCCTTCAAAGCTTCAGAGACCTTACACCCACGAGGATTGACTGTACGCAGTGCAGTTTTCGGTTGTCTGCTTCGTATGTTGTGAGGGTTTTGAGTGTCGGGCCCAGGCTCTTTGGGATGAGACCTTCAGATTTGAAGGTCCCACTGGTACGGATGCTTTTTGGAGATGAAGGTTTCAGGTTAGTAGACTGTGGGCTTAGCATAGGCTTGAGGCCTGTGGGCTTCAGAGCCTCAGTCAAGGATCGGCTTCGGCAGAGGCCTGCAGCATGCACAGAGTCATTGCAAAGGGTGGGTCATACAGAGGTTTTGTAAACTTTCACAGGGTCTGTAAGCCTTGAATGCGGAATGAAAACTTGGTGATAGTCGCACCAAGCGCCTACTCTGGTTGTGATGGGCCTTGTATTGCTCTGTTAATGCCGCACTACCGAAGATCTGATTATTCTCCCTGAAGCTGAACTGAAAGCAGCCTTTGGAAAAAGCATGTTCCTGGTCAAACAAAGTATGACGTGATGGCAGTCCACTACATGACGATTTGGGGGTAGGTCTGATGTTGGGCTCCCTCTGGGCACCCAGGCAGCAACCCAACATATCCAATGAGTATAGCCTGCTTTGAAACCCCAAACAGTAAACCCTGAACCCTCAACCTCTTAGCACATGCCCTCCAAACAATGAGCCGACATGTCCCCAGATCATCAACGCGAGCCCGAAAGCTGCCAAAACCCTACCCAATAAACGGCAAACCTTAAACCCTGGCTAAACTAATTAGGACGATATCCCCTTGCATCCCTCATCATATACTTCTATGATGCTTTTCTCCAATGCCCGATCCTAATCATGAAGGTCTTGATATTTAAGCCCTATGACACCATTGCCTGAGCCCCTTCTGAAGGGCCCCTTTGAGGTGCAGAACAAAGTCCCCGTCATTGGATTCTCGGGCGCGCCGTGGACATTGATGGGCTACATGGTAGAAGGTGGCCTTGCGACAAGTAGAGGGAGTCTTTCTATAAAACTTGACCCCAAAGCCGTGAAGGTTTAGGGTTTTTTGGGGCTTTACAGTTTACGATTTGGGGTATTTGTTGCGCTTAGAGTTGCAGTCCTGCTGTATGTTCGTATCCATCTGTGTTGCCAGTGCGGTCATTGAAGTTTAGGGTTTAGGGTTGGACTTGTTCATGGAGATTTTGATTTTTTTAAGGCTTGGGGATGCCTGCCTATGCATATTGGACAGCTTCAGAGCCAAAGTATGCATTGTGTAAATACACAAAGCATGAGGGCTGGGTATTTCGAAACTGGGGGTGTGGTGGAAGGCGGCCTCATACCCGGAACTCCACAAAACCAGCTCTATCCTATCTCTGACTGGCACATGCTCCAATAATGCGGCACGTGAAATGTTGCAAGCTTCCAGAACCGTAAACCCCGAAGGCCTCAAGCAATCCTGGATGTTGCACCCGTAAAGATCCAAGCCCTGCATTGACACGGACGGCAGAAGGCTGAGAATAATACTACCAAGAATTACCTCAAGTCTTGCTAAATTATGAGTATGTTCATTCGTCCGTTCATAAAGACTTAAAGTTCGAAACGAGATTGAGGGGGCTTGGACTTGCCCTGATGGAGGGCTCTGGGCTTAGGACTGAAGGCTAGGCTTTTCAGATTGGTGCGGAGGTCACGTAGGCATGAAGAGGACTCCGAAGCAGGCTCGGCTGATCGTTTTCCCATTTACCACTGATCGGTGGCATACCTGAAAGTGCCAGAACGAAGTCCAACCACAGTGATAGCTAGAATGGGTGTGATGACCGTCGTCCTTCTTCCTCGTATATGATTAGCAGGAACAGCAGCACCGGAAACATTATCCCCACCATCACTATTTGCACCATCATCATCATCATGATCATCGTGATCATAATCTTATTCTTAATCATCCTCGTCGCCATCAGCATCATCACCGTCATAATCATCATCACCACCATTATCACCGTTGTCATCCTCCTCCGCATCATCCTCATCATCATCATTGTCGTCATCATCATTATCATCATCAACATACTCGCCATCATCACTCTCGCTATCATCACCAGTGTCATCGGCACCGCATGCGTCACTCTCATCATCATTATCATCGCCATACCATCACCATCACCATCATGATCATCATCGCCACCATCTTTATCATTATCATGGTCATCATAATCATCATCTTCTTCACCACGGTCATCAGCATCAGCCTTGTCATGAACATCCCCCTCCTCCTCCTCATAATGATCGTTATCACCATCATCATCATACTGTTATTAGTCTTCTTCGTCATCTTCATCATCAGTACCATCATCACCGTCATCATCATCAGCATCGTCCTCACCATCCTCATCCTCATCTCCATCCTCATCCTCCCCCTCCTCCACATTTTTTTCATCATTTTCACCAGTCGCACCATCATCCTAGTGTTCATCATCGTCATCATCGTCATTGCAGTTGTCAGTATCATCAGTAGCATCCTGTTTGCCATTATCACAATCATCATCGTCTTCATCCTCGGCACCACCAGCATCATCATCGTCATCATCGTTGTCTTTGTCACCATAACCATCATCATCGTCGTCATCATCACCATCATCATCACTAGTTCCAGCGCCCGGTATGTACCAGGAATGCATGAGTACCATAGGCCCATAGGTGTGGAATTTAATCCGAAACAAGTCTTATCGTGAGTTCCTCAAACTGTTTGACCTGTCACCTACACGCCACACACTAAGCACGGTGCTCTAAGCCCTACACGCCCTACACCCTCTTTCCGGATGCTGACAGGCGGAGCCGTGCGCAGCTTCGACCGCGCCAAGAAATGGCTTTACCTCTATCCCGAGGCCTCCGCTTCGCTATGTGCAGTTTCGAGTGTAGGGCTTTAGGGTTCGGCGCATCAAGGTAATTCAGAGACGTATGCTGTGCAAACTGAGGACGGGCGTCTGAATCCGGATTCCCTCCAGATGATTAGGGGCCCAGTCGATAAAAACTATTCGACTAGAGCTTAAACTGACAGAAGTTTACACCGAGTCATAAACGGCCCATCGTATGACATTCAACTTGCACCTCCAAGGACACACATTCTAAACTCGATAAAATCTTGAAGCACCATCAGCACCGAACAAGTTGAAGAAGGCAAACATTCAATCCCAAACCCCCTGAGCCCAAACCCCTTCGGAGGTTTGATCAGGGTTAGTTGGTTAGGGTTCCGTGATTTGAGAAGCGCGTGGAACTTGACATGGGAGACTGGGATCTTGGATTGTTGTTTTGTTCAGGGTCTTTTCCGACTGTAGGGTTTGGGAAGTTTAGGTCGGTTGCCGGCTTCAAGCTACGGGATTTGTCAGGCTTCGAGGAGATTGTTGACAGCCTTGCGCGACATCGTCGCCACCTGCTCAGCATGTCATTTCCTGTCGTTGGGGATAACGCTTTGAGAGATAAATCCTGGGGAGTCCTGAGCTCAGGTCAAGGTGTGTAATCGAGGTTGGGCTAAAAGGTGTGAAAAAGGATCTCATGTTCAAAAGGTGCCGGGGTCCGTAGATGGGGCGCTTTTTCACCGGATAGGCTCTCGGTAGGTTCTCAGTTTCAATTCTTCAGGCTTTCGGTTTCGGTTTGACATTTATGCTGCGGAGCGAGAAAGGCATGCAAAGGAAGTTGAAAGAGACAAGCTTCATGTGTGACTTTTCTGGGCACTTGTCAATGTGTGGCGAAATGACCCTGGATTTGAAAGTTCAAGGGTCTCGCTCTCTGTGTGTGTGCGTGTTTGTGTGTGTGTGTGTGTTTTCCTTGCTTGCTTGCGTGCTTGCTTGCTTGGTTGTTTGTGTGTTTGTTTGTTTGCTTGCGCAAGTACGTGAACGAAACCTTCAAGGTAACGACATGCCTGACACGACACGAATCTTGTTTCGATGCTGAAGCAGAACACTTCGTTTCTATTTACCGACATAGCGCACACTTATCACTTGCGTAGCCACCCGTCACCAAAACCCTCGAGGCCCCCCACCTGAAGAGGTTTTGTTCGTTTTGCTTTCGAGATTTGGAGAGTGAAAGTGTGGACAACTCTCAGCACCAAGCGTCTACGCGTGTGAGTATGTGTATATATATATGCATACATATTAATGTGCATATGCTTGCAATATATTTAAATAAATAACTAAAACATACACAAACAAATACGCACATACACGGTTGTGTTTTTCATGCCCGGAGGAGCTTAGAAACTGTGTGTTGTTTCGCAAAAGGCCATATCCCAAGTTTGCAAAGCCAGAACCTCAACTCACAGATCCGGATCAACAGAAGCACAAAGCCATATGAGGCCCGCGGAAACTCATACAAGCAGTATACATGCCGCGCCTTAGCATCTGTGTGTGGAGTATTACTAGCCTCGCCACCATGTTGGGGTCTCGTCGTTCATGCCATACCGTCTTAGCTTTCTCGGGTACAGCTTTCATGCGATTGTTGACATCACCAAAAGTGCTAACTCTTCAACCCTAAAGCGCGGCTCGTGACACTGCCAGATTAAACCCGCTCAAACTTTAAACCGCAGCTCTTTTACAAGGTCGAATATTTGGTGGGACAGTTCGACTCTGGGGCTCCCCTCCTCACGGTCGGGCTCGTCAGCCGCTTTCGGATTTTCGCCGGCCTGGACACGGGTTTGGGCTTTGGAGTTTAGGGGTATGGAGTTTGTGTTTTGGCTCGAAGGCTTACGAGTTTGCGTGGCCGGGACTTGGAAATCGAGCCGTTGAGAATATGGCTGTGTTCCGGATTGAGGGTTATTGGCCGCAGGTTTGAGTGATTTCGAGTGTGTGCGGAGTTGTCTGCGCAGCGTTAGTTTAAAGTTTTGGACCTCCGTAGCCCCGTGCTGAAATCCAAGGCTTGCGGCCTCACCGGCATAAACGGTTTCGAGGTAGCATAGTTTCAAGTTCAGCGCACTCAGGATTAGCGATGGTCGTTGGTCGTCTGTAGTCTCACCTCTGAAGACTGTTTATAAACCGAGAAGAATGTGCTTTCTTTCGATATACAAGCTGCCAATGGAGGGTTAGGGATTAGGGTTTAGGGCTTATGGGCTAAGACTCAGGGCTGCAAGGTGGCAAAAGGAGTCTGATGTAGGGTCGGTTTCAGACCAGATGCACTTTTTGCCCACAGTGGTGCGATTTAGGCCTTGCTTCAAGGCCACGAGTCGAAGGGGCAGAGGCTCGCAAGGAAGCAGCGAGGTTTCGACATCCTGGCTCAGCTTGTCGCTCGGCTTGGGGGTAGCCTTGAACATGCCGCTGGCAGTGAGGCGGATGTTCTGCCGAGAATGCTACTAGCACGGGTCTCACGGCTGAGCCTTGGGACGGCCCCATTTCTTCCGGAGAAGTTTATGAGCGCCTTGAAGCGGCACCTCTGGACCTCTAGACATCCTGAGCTGGCCTTTGGAGGTCTCAGCTAGCGAGCTGCCATCTGCCGAAGACAGGGGAGCTTGGTCTTGTCCCGTCAAACCTCGTACCCCATGGCATGAGGGTTTTGGGCTTGAAGGCTGCAGTTTCGGATTTATGGGTTTAGGGCTGCAGCTGTAAGGTGCAGAGATATGGGATGATCTCCTCTAGCTCGGAGGAAACAGTAAAATAAACCCGTATAAAGGGATGAGATTATGCACCGAAAACTTAAACCAAGCAAAACCCGAAACCCTAAAAGACTTAAACCATGCAGGTCTTAACCCAAAGGCCGGCTTGCACCAGGATCCCATGCTCAATCCAAGTACGACAAGTCGCAGCTTAGTGGGTCTACTTTCTTTTTCTCGAAGATAACCTCCCGAACCGCCACCAAGACCTGTGTGGTGTTCCAGGGTTTACTCAGAAGCAGAAACCCTTATGATCTGAGTTCAGGGAGCGTTGCATCGTAGCCTGGTCCGAGTTCGCTACGCCTCGGGGCTCAAAAGTTCCTTGTCGTCACTGTCGCCCGGGCGATCCCGACCTTTCATGGAGCTCTTCTATCAAAGCATATCGAAAGTTGTACTTAATTCAGGGTGTAGGCGTTTATGGCATGTTTAGGGTTTTAGGGCGCTTAGCGTTAGTTAGTTTTAGGGTGCATAGGGCGCAGTCAAGGCACCTCTGTAAGTAGAGGTTTACTGTAGTGGCGGCCCCATCAATCCCCAAAATGCCATAACCGCCTTCCGAGTAGTGACAGACGTTACGAAGCATCAAAGCTGGAAGGTTTTCGACACCAACTGTGGGGAGGTCCCGCCCAGGACCGGCCCGAATTTACGTAGAATCTGTGTTTAGTGAGGCTGTTTTGGTGGTTGATCAGAGCATTTAGATTGGGGTGGAAGTAGGGGCTGCCTGTCTGTCGTGGCAGTGCTGTAAGCTTCAAAGACGTTGAGAGTTCAGATTCGAGTTCGCAGCGGCAAAGGCACCTGTAAGGATTGCTGGATCTCTTGAGTGGCTTGAAAGTTTAGGGTTTATCAGCTTCGGGTTGTCCGTGTCAATCGAGCCTCCTTAATGCCAAGGCCTGAAGCCGTACCTGAATCCGGCACCCGAAACCGCTGTAAACACCAAGCCAAGTCCCCAAACCCTCGTATCCCATCAACCCTCACAGCTAAGCCCGACACGGGAAGCCTTCCGTCAGAAGCCCGACAGCGCGTTCATGAGCCGGTCCGAATTGCTACACGTAACAATTTTCCTGTATAGTCCCCATGCAATTAGCTGCACTATCACCCCAACCCCGGCCATGAAAGCCCCATTGTATAAGCCTCCGCCAGATGGAGTTCATAGGCGGCGAGCTATGATTTGCAGCTTGTGCGACGAGTTTCCGTTTGGAGCTGCATATGTCCTGAATGGCATGGCCACATGCGATGGCGATGGGATGCATCGCAATGCAGCTCTGAGGCGTGACCTGCGAGGAGCGCAAGAGTTTTTGCTGATGCTCTTGGGTCGTGAACTCTCCCGTCTATACCAGTGGCTGACCGTGCTGCTTACGAACTCTCCTGACCCGACAGCGGAGTCTCGAGCAAAGAAAAGGCGGGGTTTGGGATATGTCGAATATGGAAATATGTGCGTGCTGTCGCATTGCGTCTCTGGTGCCTGCTACTTCCAACAGTTGTTCTGTGTGAGCACCTTTCTGGAAGATGAAAGCTGGCAGCAGTTCCTGAACGGGCTTTGGGTGATAAGGTCAGATGATTAGATATTGGTGGTCCGATTCTGATTGGAGACTGGCCTTGCGTCCGTATTGAAACTTCAGACGATACTGCAACTGTAAACTAACAGTGCTGCTGCTGCTACTACTTGGTGGGCTCTTGGCCACCCCGAACCCTGAAGTCCACCAAACCCTACACCTAATCGATCTCGAAATCCAATTTCGAAGCAGTATACGCAAGCCATCCTATCAGCGACGAAGACAAACAAGACATTTTAGGTCTTGAAGCAGAAGCCCAGAAAAGCCCGAAGTTCAGAGCCTAGGACCTAGGTTTGGAGTGTCGGATTAGGGTTGAGCTCTCGGTGCTTCCAGGATCTACGAGGAGTTCTGTGTGCCCGACCTCAAGTACATTGCTACTGAGGCCGACGGTTTGTTCTAATAGGGATTGGACTATCAATTTTAGGAAATCCTAGCCAATTCAGGGGACAGACATTGCGGCTAAGTTGGGCAACAACTACTCTGCGCCTATCTCCAACCCAAGGCCGAGACCTGAAACCCTCACCCTGAAACTCTCCGGAAAGGGTTTAGGGTTTAGGGTTTAAGGAAGAAAACATAAATCCCAAACTGCCCAAATCTCCAAAATGAACTCTTCAGTTCGGGGTTCAATATGGTTCAATATTTGGGCTGGGTTGGAGTTTAGCATTTGGGTTCGGTAGCCCAGTCCTAGGTCTCTGAGCTTGTGTACGGCCGAGTGCGAAATGACTTCACGAGCAAGAAGCCCCAGAGATGCTAGCAGTCGAGAACCAGGGGCCTGCCTGACCTCACTGTAATCTACAAGTCGCTAGGTTCCACTCGAAAGCCTTAGGAGCCTTAGGTTCACCATGACCTCCCAAACCTAATACCCTCAAGACCCGATGCAAACCCTAAAATCCAATGCAGGAGGAACGGCACGGAATCAGAATCCTTTATTACAGGAAGCCCTAAGAGAGCCTTTGGCTTCAACCCCCCCAAAAAAGGTGAAGAAGAGGCGGCCGGGTGCTTTGATCTCCGTGTTCCCCAAGGATGGAGAGCCCGGGCTCCCAGTTTCCGAGCTGAGTTCGGAGTTTGGGGTTTAGGGCTAAGCGTTTAGGGGTTTAGGGCTTAGAGGTTTAGGGATTTAAGGGTTCTGGGATTTAGGGTTTAGGGTGAAGCCCTAACCCCCCCCCCCGTACCTTCAAAAGCGATTATGAAATGGACCCTAATACTCTTAAAGACATCACTAGGCCTTACTCAACTGAACAGGATAACAGAAGGAAGGCGAACTGCTAGAAAAGGAGGTTTAGTTCAAGAACCGCGCCTTTCTCACTTCGCGGAGGCTTTAGGTGGCAAGTTGGGCCAGTGTCTACATCCCCAAGGCCCGAAGGCCTTACAGAGGTAAACTGCTAAACTCCGAAGCCCCGAAAAGACTTGAACCCTAAACTTCCCAAAATCCCCAATGCTTTCGGCCCAGGATTGGGGCCTTCGAAGACAGCGACTTCGATGTCGTGGGCGTCCCTCGGCTGTGACGTTGTGCGGTCGGCGTGGGTCGAGGAGTTTTCAAGGGAGTTCGATGATCTAAACCTTGACATTAGGTAAATATGAAATATTGAAGTTGAATCATTGAAATTTAGACTATTTATTTTGCTGGGGTCAGGTTTTGGATTTTGGCTCTATGGAACCACAGCGGCCTGAGTATAGGTTCCCTCCCTTACAACCCAACAAACACGCAATCAAGCAGGCAAACAAACAAACAAACGAACAAGCCGTCAAGAAAGCAAAGCAAACCCAGAAACAGCAATGTATACACCCTTCATTGTTGCCACCTGGGGCAAAAAGAGTAGTAACGATGGGGACTGCGAAGGATACGAATGGGTTCTGAAGCATTCCGAGGTTAGCTGGACTACATCCCCTGCGGAGGCACTGCGGTAAGTCCACAAGGATTGTGCTCAGAGCTTTAGGTTTGGGTGGTTCAGGGCAGATTCTGAGGTGTAAAACAGTTAATCGCTTGCGTTCAGACAGCCCAGAATCTAGAGCTGTAGTAACAACATGACCTGACAATCAGCATGTAGTTTGGCTACTGAGTATATATACCTAAAGTTGATGAAGGTCACTACATTAGGCATTGCCGTTTCTTGGTTCGAGCCATATACAGGGCTTCAAGGCTTGACTTTGAAGGATTGAAGGATTAAGGACTTCAGGATTGCGGTTCCCTAACCCCTAAAGCCCAAACCACGATCCCGAGCCGTCAGCCCTCAAGCACAATACCCCAGGACCCTCTTCTAATTTATAGACACCCCTACATGAAATCGTATAGAACGCCCCAGGGACCCTTATACGACCTTACAACACCCTGTCAATCCTTCTTCGAATTTTTTTAATTTCCCTGCGGCTGAAACCCTAGACCCTAAAGAACTCTCTTCTTATTAACGCATCCCAAGGATCTCTGAACCAGGCTTTGCAATCCCCGAAGCATTGAATCTTCGGCAATTTTCTGAACCCTAAAGCCCCAAACGAAATGTGGCGGCCATAATATACGTAGTAGGGTTGCGGGAGTTATTTATGTTCTTACTAGAGATAGCGTTACTCTTTCTTCCGACTTCTTTTCATGCATGAAAGCTTCGGGATCTTCAACCCAAATCCGTGAAAGCGGTAGCCCAACTTTAAGACTCTTGACCCTTACACCATTAAAGTCTCAGGCACCTTAAAAAGCTACTGGCCACACTCGACGAAAGCCCCGCACAGCTTTGAACTCTTGATCAACTATAAAGCCTAAGGCCTGCGGCGTGCCCCACAACCTCGAAAATGCTTCCTGTCGTGCAGGCGAGGCGTAGTTGCCCAAGCAAGCACTCTCGGCGAGTTTGTCGTCGTTGCTGGTCTTTGGGAGCTTTCGATTTGGGGCTTAGGGGCAGGAGCTCACTTAGAGCTGAAGCATTAAGCCCGAACCTGAAATCCAACCTGGAACTCTTCGGGTTCAAGAGTTAGAGTTTCCTTCGCTGTGGGTTGCTCCCTTTGGGGCTCGGGGGCTCGCTAAGCAGCCAAAGAGTCCCAATTTAGGATCTTCGAAGCCACAACGGAGCTTCCTCGTGCGTGGAGACATGCCCATATTTCCATGTGCGCTTTGCGGACGAGCTTTCGTCTTCAGTATGCCATGCAATTTTATGCAAAATTGCTGTCACCTAAACCCGATATGTAAATCCTAGACCTCAAAGTCCTAAACCCCCGAGTTCGAGTGAGACGTATAGAAACCTTTCCGATGTTCGTGGGGTCCTAGCCACAAGGTGCAGCGCCGTTGAGAGGTCCAATGACATCCGCACATAGCCAGCGGCCCATCAGATGGTCATCAGCAGACTAACTTTCCGCAACGATTGATCAAGTTTGTTTTGGGCATAGTTTGCAGCCGCAAGATGTGAAAGAGCCGTTGCCGACAAACGCAGTGCGCCGTCCTCGCTGTGATTCCCCTATCTTCGAAAATGCTGCCAACATTGTCGCATGGAGTCCAACAGCACACTTGTCACTGAAGCAGAACAAGCCGAATCCCCAAAACAAAGTTGCAGAACCGGGTGGCCTTGAAAAATGAAGGTGTTTTGCAGACCGAAGACAGAGCTGACCAGCGAAGAGCTAAGCCCCAAACCCAAGGAGCCTTATTCGGAACCTCTCGGCTCTGTAAACCTGGCCCTACAATGATATGGGAGTTTCCGAAAATTAGGGGTACCTTTTTTGGGGGGTCCTTATAATAAGGATCCTACTATTTAGGGTACTGTATTAGGGTCCCCCATTTTCGGAAACTCCTATATGGGGTCCGTATTCAGATCCTCATTAGCACCAGGGCTTTCAAAACCCGCTTCCTAGAGCATAGCAAGAAATGCAGGAGTTTCCGAGTCGCCTGCCAGGACGCTGCAGGGAAATCTGGATCCTCATCTGTGGGGACCTTAGGGCGTCAAGTCTTCTGGGCTTAGGGTTTGCAGGGTTCAGGGTTTCGGGGTGTTGTGGGGGGTCCCTTCGGGCCTGCACATCTACCCGTTCACAGGAGCCGGGTCTTCGATAGTGGTCAGTTTTGCAATTCCATGTTGCGTTGTTTCGCCCAAAACCCCGGCTAGTGGTTTTGGTACGGTCAGCTGCATACCCTGAATTCTACCAAACCTTCGAAGCTTTCCTAGAACAGTCAGATCATCTGAACGAGTAGTTTACGGGTCTTGAGGGTTTTAAGCTCTGTTGGGGTTACAATATGGGTAGCACTCGACCCCTCAGGCGTGGGCTGTGCATCCAGTCCACACAAGCCCAAAACCCCCAAACTTCGAAAGCCTCAAACCCCAGATGCCGTCCTGGACCCTCAGGAGGTTTAGAGCTTAGTTTATGACTTCAGAAGCCTTGGGGCCTATAAGAACTTATGATGCTGCAGATAGAGCATGAAGAACAAAGGAAGCACATACACGATGTTTCTGAAACAGCTCTGCATTAAACCCAAACCTTGAACCCTAACCCCCAAACCCTGAAGCCATTGACTTCTGTTTCAGGACATCAACAATTTAAGCGTCTCGTGCTACGGCCCAGACCGTTGGCTCAAAGTTCCGCGATTTAACAGGAACGGGGAGACCACTTTGGATAGGTTGTGGAACCCCAGTATAGTGGCCTTCAGAATTCGCATGGGGTCTCGGGGTGTTTCATCTTGAGAACATATATTGACATACAAGGGTGTGTGTATGTATATATATATATGTATATTTATTTATTCATGTTTATATTTGTCTGGATTGTACGGAAATCGCCAAGTATCCAGGCGAGGGCCCTTATTGCCCTGACTCAGATCAGATCCTAAATCTCGCAGCTACTTGCACCCTGAACCTTGCATCCGGAACTTTAAACCTCTAAGCCCCCCCCCCCACCATACTTCAAAGGCTTTATGCGGATCCGGAGCAAATCCGGGAGCGGACGGTGAAGATGGTGAAGGAGTTCGGCCGGGTCCTTGACTAGAAAGACCTTAGGCTTCCAGGCTGTAGGGTAGGGGCATAAGGTTTATGCCTTCGGCTTGCGTGTCGGTGTTAGATGCTAGCTCAGGAGCCTGAATGTGTAGTATGGCTGGTATTCCTTCAGCATCCCAGGATTAAGCCCGAGTCTGGCAATTCAAAATACAAGCTTTGCCTGGTCCCTATGCCCTGAACCGTAAACCCTAACCCCTGAAGACCTATGTGTCAGGAGCATACGGCCACGAGGAAGTACTTCTGACACGGGTGGGTTCCAGCTGGTGTTACTTGTGACAGATCATCACACTCCCAAGGCAGGGATACACATCGTTTGAATGTAGGTATACAGATGTGTAAGGACAGACGGAGACGGATGGAGTTTTCTGTCATGTCCGAAGCACTTCTGCAAATTGACTGTTTGAAGGGCAGGTTCAGGGTAAGGGCCCTTGCCTTCTTGGTACCGGGTGCCGGGCACAAGCTTCAGGCTTCCGGGTTGTATAAGGCTTTTCCCAAGTGAGTTTCCTGTTCAAGTACCCCTTTGACTGGTAGTTTGCTTCTTCCACGGATCATATAGCCATCGCAACTTTTGACAAGTTGGCCGTCGTCGCAACCTTGCAGTCGCCGGAACTTGTGCGATTGGCACTGGCGCTGAACAACAAGCAGATGCTGCGACATATCCTTGCTCAGCCATGGCGCCGGACAACTCTCAACAACTCATGACAAGGAGATGCCGGCTGATACCTGTAGCAGCTGCTACACACTTGTTATGCAAGGGCTGAACCGAAAATCAACAGCAGTCTGCTGCGTCCTGGTTATTGAGCCATGCCTAGGGGCCATCCAACGCAAAGTCTACACCCGCAGCTTAAGCCCGAACCCCTATCTACCCTAAACGGACAAAGAAACCCCTGAACCTCAAATCCTTAAACCTCAAACTGAGCAAACCCAGCCCTAAACCCTGAATCCCTCAACCATTTTCAAACCCAAACCCCAAAACCCTAAGCTGAAACTGCGGACCATAAATCCGTAAGCCCAAAACCTCCAAACCGCAAACCCTAGATCCTTAAACCCAAACCCAGAAACCATGAGCTGAAGCCGACAAGCTTAAACCCTAATCCTGAAGCCCAAACCCCTAAACCCTAAGCTAAAACTGCAAACCCACCCCCAACCCTAATCTGAAACCACAAACCTAAACCCTAAACCCAGAAGCCAAAACCCCTGACCCTAATAAGCTGAGACCGCAGGGCCCTAGACCCGAAATCCTTAAGCCCAAACACCTTGACCCTAAGCCGAAACAGCAAACCCAAAACCCTGAATCCTGAAGCCAACACTGCTTAACCCCATGCTGAAACCGCAACACCTAGACCCTAAATTCTTAGGCCCAAACACCTTGACCCTATTCTGAAACTACAAACTCTAGACCCTAAATTCTTAAGCCCAAACCCCTTGAATTTAAGCCGAGACCGCAAGCCCGACACCCTAATTGAAGTTCTCAAGCCCAGGCCATTCAACCCTGTGCTGAACTGCGACGCTTTTCCCTATAATTCTTAGGCCCAAGCCCCCAGGGGCCCTACGCTGAAACCGCAAACCCTAAACCCCGGATCCTGAAGCAGCTTAACATAGCTTAACCTCAAGCTGACAGCAACTCTCAGCCCCCGGGTTGTTTTCGGGTCCCGGGGATCATCGTTTAGTTTTCCCCCCTCAAGTCTTCCACAGAGCTTCGGATTGAGGTTCGAAAGATTAGCCAAAGTCTAGGCCCGCTTAAAGCGCCAGCTTATTTCCGATATCCGTACGCGTTGACCTCGGATCGCGGGCCGCCGGATTTGAGGATCTAAGAGTCAATGTTGGTCCCTTCTAGTCCCCGTTGGTCTCTTGGGGGCGTGGCTTATCGGTCTCGGGTTGTCTGGAATTTAAGGCTGCTCGGCTGCTGCATCCCCAAACAGGCTCCCCTGTACTCTTAAGTGCACCTCCATGTCATCCCGTCAGCCACGTCCAATGGCGCCGGCTTATTTTAGGCCCAAGAAAGAAGGACTCCCATAAATTCCGCCCAGCACCAATGCCGACATGAATCTTGAGCCCTTAACCTCAAACCGTAGAGGATAAACTTAAGGCGTCAGCAAGTACATCTGCAATCTGGGCCACGGTATGTCAGGAGCTGAGATCTTACAGTGCTTAAATGGCATTGGGCCTAGGGCGCAGCTCTTGAATCCCAATCCCAGACATTCGGAGAGTTTGGACCTGTGTTCGTGCTGTCATGTCGGCAAACTTTGCGAATAGCTCCAAGGTTCATCTGTGGTTGAGGTTTTAGGGGTTCAGAGATCGGTGTTGTTGGATCCGGGTTCGTGGTTGCTTGGGTGAACCAGATCAAGCCACAGATGATGTTTGCAGTAGCAGAAATATCCCTGTCTAAACGGT
Organism: Symbiodinium sp. clade A Y106; assembly: GCA_003297005.1. Lineage (NCBI taxonomy): Eukaryota > Dinophyceae > Suessiales > Symbiodiniaceae > Symbiodinium > Symbiodinium sp. clade A. The sequence continues at coordinate 36,966 of BGNK01001021.1, forward strand.
CTCCTTGGCAGTGCCGAACTCATCAATATCAGTGGTACATATCATGACTAAGTAGTCACTAGTTCCGGCCGAATGTCGCATAGCCTACGCTTAGTCATGGCACAGAATCCAGAGAGCCGAAGACATAAACCAAACTTCACTCCCATCGAAACGCTGACTCGCGACCGTGAGTAGCACGATATAACAAACGGTCGTTCCTTTTGGTTGAAAATCATCATATTTGTTGTGTGGAGAGCACACCAACCCATGATGCAGTGGATTCAAGCATATGTCATATGTTCACTCACCTTATAAACTGGACCGTAACCCTTACCGTCCCAGACCCGTAACAAAGGAAGTGCGTAACATCCTAGCAGCACAGAGTTCAAATCCCAATCTCTAGGGCACATGTTGATCGCAGCATCCCAGGACCTGTGGGACCTTGGACAATCCCAATTTCATCCCAGTAACACTAGGGCCTAGGGTTTGGGATCTAAATCCGAATCTCCCATACAGTTTCGCGGCTTTAGGGTTCAGGGCTTCTGCTTCTGGGTTTAAGGCAGGTCCAAAGGCGACCTTCCCTCCTCAGAGACCCAAGAATCAAGAAACTCTGAACACTCAGCCACTAACAGGAAGCCCCAACCCCAAAGCCTTCCATCCCTGAAGCCCAAGCCTTCATGGCACAACTCCAAATGCAGCACTACACAAGTTCTCCACCCCCATATCCCCAAACCCCAACTCCCTGAGCCTTTAAGCCATAAGCCCCGAAACACTAAAGCCACTTACCTCTCAGGGTGCCCTCCCATCCGGTGGAGGGGCCAGCGGCATTCATGGAGGCTTGGCGTCTTAACATTCGCCGTCCTTTTCTTAAGGGTCCTTATATGGCCACGGATCATACTAAAGTACTTTGGGTCTTTGTTAGTCTTCTCGGAAGAGGCCCGGGTCATGGGGTTGGGGTCTGGTCGGTTAATAGGGCCTTCGGGACTGCCTGGATTCCCTTGCACGGGAGGACCCTGCTGTCTGCATTCTGTACTTCAGGGCTTTTGCTCCAGGAATCTCAGTTTGAACATGTGGGATGCCGGGTTTCGGTTCACTGGCCCAGCACCAGGCCCCGCTGGTTCTGCCGTGCGGTCACATGTTATGCAGTTGTTGTTGAAATTTTCCGGACTTGCGATGCACCTGCCTCGCTTCTGTCCCAGGGGTAGCAAGCGTCTCAGACCCAGTTGCATAAGGCAGGAAAAGTTTTCCGAGTCTCGCGGATGGGGCCCGTGATGTTGATGCGGCCCTCCCGGCTTTGGGGCTCGACACGCCTCGCATCTGCGGAGGCCCAAATGCATTCCACTATGCCCCCCGACCCCGCCTAGATTCAGGCGGATCTCTTATGTCCGTTGTCTACTCCAAAGCGCTTGACCATGTGACCCCACAATGCGCCGACATCATTCAGCGACGCCTGAGTTTTCCGAGCAACATTGCATGTCACAACACCTGGCCTTGCTAGAGCAGGTCTCTTGAGTTCGAGAGACTACCTGCAGCTTCTGAAAGTCAGAACGTTCATGCTCATCACTCGCCGACGGCCCAAGTCCTGAACCCTGAATCCTTTGCCCAAGCCCTAAACCCCAGCGCCTAAAACACTAAAGACCTTGCAAGGGCTCCTAAAGCCCTTGAGCTCCGACACCTGTAAACAATTTGAAACCTTGAGCCCTCAAATCCTACACTACGCCAGTCCAAGTTTCATGTTGTTTTGGAGGCATGCCAGTGTCGCCTTGATATTGCATGATGTCTAGCACTTCAGATGTTGTGGGACTTGAGGCTTTGGGATTTAGGGGTTTGTCGTTTGGGTTTTTGGGGTTTGGCTGTTGCTTTGGAGATGTGGATAGTGGATACGGGTTTGGGGTCTGGGTGGGTTTAAGGTTTGGGGTTAAGGGTTCAGGGTTGAATAATGTTCGCGCCTGGGTACGGGTTAGCAGGCTTTTCAACTCGTAAGCTTCAGCTGAATTGCAGAATTTTTATCTACATCTCGCGCAAGTACAGTCGGTTAGTCTTCAAGACAGCGGTTTCAACGGTAGGATCCTGTGTGTTTCTTTTCGGAGCTTTGGTGTTGTCTTCAGCCGCGCAGGGATTCGCCTCAAGGCATTAAGGGCCATCAGTCCCTGTAAAAACTCAAACCCGAAACCCTGAACTAGTGCCGATCTTAGAGCGCCGTGTCCGAACTTCCAATCCCTTGACACTAAACTTCAAAACATAAAGGTCCTGAAACAATCCACACAATGCTCCATGCCCTAAGCTTGGGTCGAGTCGCTTTGAAGGCTGTGGACAGCGTCAAATCGGAGGACTGACTCTGGACAATGATGAGCTCGATGGGGAAAGGTTTGGGGGATATCTTGGTAACGGAGCTTCGGGCTTTTGGTCGTCCATAGTATAGACATCTACTGTATAAGCCATTCACATTACAGAGGAACCAGGTGCAATAGGCCCAACCTGCACTAAAGGCTATTTACAATGATCAAGGAGGAGGGCTTCGAGTTGATCCTTTTTCAGGTCTGGTTTAGGAGTCATAAAAAGCTCCTGTTCAAGAGCGGTGTAGCTCTATCATTCATACTCGTCATCACCGGCAAGTCTTGGGCTAGTGCTTTGGGGGCTCTCAGGTGGATTTCGGTTTGGGATTTTGGGTCTTGGATGGTCAGGGTATCATATGAAGAGTCCTGAAGCTCATGGCAACGAAAGGTCTTAAGCACGCCTTGGTCTCCTTTTTTCCATGGAGGAGCCTCTTGTCTTTAGGTGTCCACTGCTCTTTGGTCCTGCAACCTCCCATCCCGTCCTAGAGCCTTGCGCGCTGAAGCCCAACACCCGTCTTTCGCCAGCCCTGTTAGGATACCCTTGAGATGTAGTGCCCTGGACCTTAGAATTGGGGTAGACCTATCCAGCTTCAGGCTGTCGTTTGGGTCCTCCAGTTTTATGTCATTTGCTTCTTTCGTTTCGGAAGGTGGGTGGAGAGCCGAGCCGAGCCCTTGTGCTCGCGAAGGGTTTGAGACACGTTTCCATGGCCTTCGAGGACTAGGGCGACCCCTTGGCGCAGGAGTGAGCTAGGTAGATTAGCACGTCGGAGTTCCGGATAGGCGGGTTGACTAACCTGCATTTGGGGCTTAGCATAGTAGTGTCCATATGCCTTTTGTCTTTGGGAACTTCGTATTGAAGCCGTGCATAAGGAAGAAAAAAGGCCACGGCGTATTATCCTGTATGTCTAGGGAGGTCTTGGAACTTGGTCTTCTTGTTTTAGGGTCAAATCCTGAGCCAGCTTCTTCGTGGCAGGGTTAAGAGCTGGGAATGGGGAAACTTGTATCCATCGGTTGCTGGGCTTGAGGGGCTATGATCGGTTATGTTACTTTCCCAGTGTGAGGACTCAGCCTCAGCCCGCAAAGCGATCTCTTGGATAGTTCTTGTCATCCTTGTGAACTCCAAGACCGCTAAACCCGAGAGCACCCGAAACACTTCAGTGCTCAAGGTTTTATGTCTGGTATCAGGACGAGTTCTAGAGTTCGTCACAGAGGATTTGGACTGGGGGCTTAGAGACTGCAGGGTTTTTCGAGGGTTTATAGGCTGTGGGTTTTGGATTTAGGTGTTGTTTTGGGCACGGCCTTTTAAACCCTGTGGCCATGCCGAATTTTGTCAAAGCCGCGAGAAGTCGTGACGTGGAGATTGTTGCACAACTGCATCAAACCCGAACCAAAGTGCGCAACCCGAAAATCAAAGGCTGAATGCCAAAGCTATCTGAAGCCCATGAAAACAGAAACCCTGAAGCCTACTGTAAAGCCTGCAGACTGCAACTGAAATTCCAGCCCATAACCATCACTCGAGCCTTTCAAGGTTTTACATTCGGCCGGACTTATTAGTGGAAGAGACCAAAACAATAGATAGATCTGCACCTCAACCCTTTAGCATGACGAGGTTTTGCAGAATTAAGGCAGGGCATCAGGTTCATGAGGGTATAGGGTTTGGGCTTTAGGGTCGAGGGTGTAATGCTTTAGCTCATTCGCTTAGTGAGTATTCTCGTAGGAATGCCAAGATGCCACAGATACGCGTCGACCAAACAAACAAAAGCGCAAAGAGCTTTTTGTTGAGGTCGGTCGGGCTAGCCTGTAGCTTGGATATCCTGCGTGAAGAACCCCAACCCCCGCTGTCAATGTCATTTGAGGCTCAATCGCTCTACAACCAGAATGTTGAGAACATGGGGGGTTTGTTCAGAGAAGATGTGCGAAACTCATTTCGAAGCAGACCCGAGTTTTAGAATGCAATGGCAGCCTGCACTCTTACAGTTGCCGACCTAGCCTAGAAGACCGAGGTCTCCATCGTTGTCGCGACTTCCGATTTTTTCAATCTGTTGACCATCACGCCCCCTCGCCAGCCTTGCAATTCTGCGAAGCAGCGAGTGCAAAAAGCTCCGGCTTTACCCACATAATAATAATACTTTTGTGTTTAAGCAGGCAGGATATTTCAAATTGATGCTGTTGCACATAAACCATATCTCAGCTGGTTCCGCATGTCCGGACCCGAACATTGCAGTGATCCAGAAAAATATAGACTGTAGACAGCAGCGAATAAATGCGAGACAATTTGCTTTGGCCTCATGTCAGTAGAATTGGCAGGAAGATGCGCAATTTGACGCAGCTCGGGAAAGGTTTCAAGATTGTTCAAGCTGTGTAAGAGCCAGACTTTGCTTCTGGTTGAGCCAGCCCTAAACCCTAAACCAGGCAAGGCTTATAAAGAAAGCCAGGTAAGAATTTAAGAATGCCTCTAGGGTTTCCTGGGCTGGGTAAGGGCTCTTGGCCCTTCTCGGAGCCCGAGCGCCAAAGCATACTCGTCCTCCCATGACCATATTCTCCCGATTCCCCCAGATGTACAACCCCACACCCTCAATCGTCTGAAACCTCAACTCCCAATGTCCTTCAAAGAAGCCTCAGCCTGCGCAGGGCTCTCCTGGACCGTGTTCCACCGGTAACATGGCGGGGACCCTTTGACATCAGCTGTCTTCTCTTGTTCGGTGCATACTGACTACCGCTCCTACAATTACTGGCAGCAGCAGTAGGGTAGCAGCAGCCCGTCCGCCCCCCTGCAATAAGCAAGATAGACCTGCTCCATCTATCTGGAGGACCTTTCTTTCAGCAAGATACGAATCCCCAGGCCCAGGGCCAGTGGTCCGCAACTGTGAACCCTTTCCTCCGACCGTGAATTCCCGCGCCATTCTGGTTTCTGATTCTGCTCCTTTGTGCGAGGCCAATGCAGCGTGGTAGCTTCCTGAGGCCGCCAGCAAACCGGGGTCATGCACCTCTGTTGTAAAGGTACCATAAGGGAAATGTAGACAATAAGACCTTAGTATAGATTTTGCAATTGACTCAAAACCGCATGAAGTCGTGGATTGTCGGTTTGACACGTTGCACCGCGTCTATTGCTGTTTCTTGACTTTGTCACCGGTCGTATTGGTCTGATGGTGTTCGCAATGGTTGTCATAGCTTCGGCTATCAAGATTCACAACATATTTGTCGTTCATTGACTGATTAAGCTCTTGCTGCAGCTTGGACTACAGGCCCTGCGAAGCAGGGCCACCCTAAAGCTGCAAAGTAGCAGTTGCCACTAGGTCAGAGCTTTCCTAAACGATAAAGCCCCAAGTCTTGCAGTCCCAGACCCTGAAATGCCACAGTTTAAACGCCAAATCTAAGCTTCGGACTCCCCGGCCCGAAACACTGCAACCCAAGGCGCACTCAACCCTCAACTTGGTCAAGACGTTTCATTAAACATCTAGCAAACTTTATGAACCTTATTGAAACCCAATAGATCCCGACTGAGTCCTCTGAAGAACCCTACAAGACCCCTTAAAGAATTGACAGGATGCATACCAGTCCTGTATTTCGCAGCGGTTGGGATTGGGAGTGTGGGCAGGTACAGAGTTTAAGGTGTCAGCTCGTCATGAGCTTAGGGATTTAGGCACTCAGGGCTATCGCTTAGAGATTTCCGTCATCTGTAATTTGCGGTAGCTGTAATTCTAGCCCACGAAACACTTTTCATCAAAGCCCGTTACACAAACTTTAGTGGGTTTCGGGGTCTAGGGGGCATTTGGACTTCTGCTTAAGTGTTATATTTCGTTTGTTCCTGCAGCGCACTGTAATTACGACGCTCATCAGAGCAGCCGTGGCAAGAACCGCAGCCGCTAGCATCTTTGCCATTTGCACCCTCAGACCCTTAACCCGAAACCCTAGCCAGAAACGAAATCTTTCCCTTTGTTGATATCTGCCTGTCAGCACGAGACGATCCGAAGACCGGCTCGAATAGACATCCCCTGCCCAATCTTGGCCCAAAATGGCCCAGGCCAACCCCAAAGACGAACAGACCCAATGGCCGATGCGCCTGCAACGGTGGCACACGTGGCCCAACGGTGACAAGACAGTTCGCTGGTGGATCAAAATTCTGGAAGACGCCAACGAGGATCATCCGGTCCACCATACGGCCCGCCCTGGATAGCCGGTAGCAATCTCATGGAGCGCCTTCAAGTCCTGGTCCTGGCTGATGGGACGGGCGACACATGGGCAGAGACTCGCATCAAATGCGCTATTGAGGGGCCTGAACAAGTAGTACTGGTCCTAGAACCTGCTTTTGGGTTCCCAGTAGCGAGCTATAATCTCATACCCCCCAAAGTTTCATTCTGGCTATGAAACCTCCTATTGTGATGTATTGCCCTAGCTTGAGGGTTTTCGTTTGAGGAGCCCTCGTAACCGCCGCTTCACTTTGAAGCGCTCCTCCCTTTGTGGGACTCGTTGGAGAGCGTTAGTAAGACGACGCTAAATCAATGTGGGGACACTGGGATCAGGATTTCTTTTTCCGGGAAAGTCTCGCGAAAGCCCTGCTTGTACTAAGCATCTGCATGTTCATCATCGATACCTGCATGCATTCTCAGCAACCGTATAGGTATCATAGCCACTTCTGTTGCCAGCTCTGTTTCCGCACGCGTGGGTTCCACGCTTCTTGTGGTCGACTGAGGGCCACAACCTGGGGGCGTAGAAGCTACTGACTACCCCGCATGCAGACCCCAAACGGTGAACCACAAACTGCACCATCAAACCCAAGTAAAAATATTAGAGCCAAACAACAATTCACGCAAACCAGTGCCGAGCGAAGAGCCTGCGCTTCCAAACAATGAAGCTTTGGTGGTGTTTCTCTTCGGACTTAGAAGCTTCCCCGAGCGAAATTCTACCTCCGGGAAAAGACTCTCGGGTCCGACCGATTAATTAGGGTCGGGGTTCCTGAATCTCCCGACCCTTGCAACGCTACATCCCGAGGCCCAATCTCAAATCTCACCATTCAATTCAACCATTTCTGAATTTTGTCGGATCCCCGCAAGAGTGTGTCTGAGACGTTGTGTCTCCTTTGTCATAACAATATAGGGATCTAGACACTTCATCTTCATGCGGAGAATGCCCCAGCCACGCAGCTTTGAGCTCTTGCTCCCAACCCTCCCAGCTCAAGGACATGTTAGTTCCAGCCGCCCGGAATGCTTGCGCCACGCTGGCCGAGCAGCTGCTTGCAGCGATGTTTTTGTTATCGTGGGGGAGCGGCCGGTTTGTCGGCCTGTCGGGCCTAAGGATCGATACTTCTGTCTGACATCTACTACTCTATAACATCAATGTCCAACTTCAGCATCAAGTAGCAGTCTTCCACACTTGCTCCGCCGGGCACAATCACTATAAACGTCGTTGTCGCTTTCATTAAAACCATTAGTCGCGCCACCTCCCCACCACGAAAGGGCGTTCACAACACAGAAAACGCGTAGCTCACATAGATAGACACTTCCAACATGTTTCAATTTTCGGGCGCATACGGGGATTGAGGCTTGAGTCAATTCCGATGACAGACAATTCAAGCAATGTCTCATGACGTGTGTTTCAACTTCCAAGTACTTTGCAAGCCTCATGTTGTCATGTGAATCCGTAACCGAGAAGCCTCGAGCGATAACCCCTTGACCTGAAGCACTCCGTCCCAAGACCACGCCTAAACGCAAATCCAGAGCGATGTGCATGTGTATAGACATGTAGCATATGTATGTTTGTATATGTACACATACATATGTGTGTATGTAAAACGATGTTATACTCGAGTGTAAAGACTTCAAGGATGTGTGTGTGTATGTATATATATATACATACATGCATATGTATATGTACAAATGTGAAACATATAATAAGTATATGTATGTATGTATGTATGTATGTATACATGTGCAGAAACATACACACATGGTACGTGTATGTATGTGTTTGTATATGTCTACACATACATACATACATACATAGACAGATACACATCCGGCGAGTAAGTCAGCATAAATGGGGCTCTGTTGTAAGTAGGAGTACTGATGACCGTCTCTCTTATGCGTTGCGAAGCCTCCGCCTTCATGGGTAAATGCTTATCTTTCCAAGACCTTACATGTCAAGTTTAGACGCCACGGCCTGCGATCGAAGCTGTCAGTTAGCACTTAGCTTTATGTCTGTCAAGCCCTCAAGTCCTGAAGTCTCAACCGCGTCGTTCAGACTGCGACGGGTTTGGCAATCGACTTGCAAGTGTGTCTGACAGTCTCGGTTCGCTTCCCACCTGGAGCCAAATCGTAAACGTTAGGCCTAGGGTGGAAAAAAAGCTGGACCTTTTATATAAAGCCGCAGGGTCGCTACTCAGGTGTTTCGTCTTAGGAGCTGTCAGCATCATCTGAGACCATCCACTTGGAATTAGTTATTCTGAGCCCCAAGTCTCGCTGCAACGGACAGGTTGAGAAACCTGAATCGGGCTGGCGGAATCTTTGTGATTCAATGCCCCGACGGGCTGCTTGTCAGAGTTCAGAGTTCTTGTCCAGGCATCAGGATGATAATATGGCAGCGGGGGGCGGGAGTTTAGGGTTGCGCGTGCATGGGTTCGAGGTTCATGTGTGGAGAGCTGCAGGGGTCAGACCTGGCATCACCAAGCAGCTGGATCTTCGGGAGTAAAGAATGCTAGTTGTCGCGCTTGCACGCATATTCAGCATTCGAAGAAGCAGTTTATATACCAGAGTTCGCTTCGGCGAAATACCGTGTTCTTGTGGTTTCTTCAGTGCTGGACTGTGCACACACGACTGCAAGCCCCAGAACTGCAAACACTACGAATGAACGCAATACTCTAGACCCCCAGCTCCTCATGCCGCCCCTACACCACTATCCCCTAGATCCTAAAACCATAAGCACTACATACTTCTCAAATGTCCCGTTGGCAACATGTAGAACTTTGATGAATTTAGCTGATCATGTCGATCCCGGGGACGTGCTCGGGGCTTCGGTTTGCACTATACGAGCTTAGGGTTTGGGGAATTGGGTTTAGGGTGCACGGGAGACGGCTACAAGATACAAGTCAGGTTCGAGGTGTCCCGACCGGATTTGTCTTGATTGCAACTGGAAGAGCCTCAGCGAAAGCAATTTTTTAGAACCCCTGATCCCAAACTTGGCTCCACTATTTGAAGGCCCTTGGCCGCTCGATTTACAGACCAACGGCAAACATCCATGCGGAGGAAAGACCTAGGTTGCGGAACTTCATACTTCTTTTTGGCTTGTTTATTTACCGGGAAGTGCCGGGGTCCCTCAACCACAAAATCTCGGGCATCATGCCAAAGAGGGTGTCAACTGGGACGGGGTGTCGTGTCAGATTTCGGTTGATCAGGGTTCACGGAGTGTTCATCATGTTAATGCTATCGGCTTCAAGATTTTCCCTACAGCTTCAGCGTCTCTCGTAGTACCTGCGGCTTAGGTACCGTGAGATGACCAAAGCCGCTAAGAAAGCCTTCGAAGACGTCTTGAGCAAGGTCGCTGGCTGGAGTTGCGGGCTCCGGTTCAGGGTCTGAGGCGCATGGTGTTCGATCTGAGTTCCAGGGTCCACGGGCGTTTACTTCAGTTGTTTCGTTGCAGTCATTCAAGAGAATATCGGCTCTAACGAGCTTTGACATGCGAGGACGGCAGCCTGTCATTGCAAGACTTCAGCATAGCCGGTGACTGGCAGACTGATACACATCAGAACAGTGCCTCGGCAGATTTCTGGTTGAACATCCGGGGCACGGGGGTCGATTCACCCAAGCCACAGCTAGCAGTATTATGAATTCAGGTTTCCTGCTCTATATCAACATTTTTTGGAAAGGTTATCTTGAGCGTGCCGCAAGGGAAGCTTTCGTCCCGTGAGCGCAGAGTAGCAGGTTCTTTTTCTGCTTGGAGCTTAACTCAACAGGCCCGTCAAGATCGCATGAAGGAGCTTCAATGTTCGGCAATCGTTCGTGTGCGTGTGTGTATATCTAAACACATATATATATATACACACATATACTCATCATATATATATACATAGTATATCCTAGCCCGAAAACTGATGGACAAATTTAAGCTGTTCGGTCTCTGACTTCAGGTTTCCAGCTTCAAGGCTCAAGCTTTTCAGGCTTCAAAGAGTGGTAACCTGAGGGCTCTGCTCAAAATCGAGAGCTGCAGGCAGGCCGATTTCGGGGTGGTGTGTACGTCAACCATACACCGTGTGTTGGCCACATTACATTCATGTGGGAACACCGCAGTTCAGACGCTTGGCAAGTTGGCGAATCGGCTGCGATGCATAGAAGGTAAGATACGCCAAAGTCCATTTTCAGTCTTTGAAAGTATCCACTTGGGGGTTGGGCCCATGAAGGACCCGATGACCAGGAAGCCATGGGCTGAGATTTTCAAGAAACCCAACCCCGAAGCCAAACACCCTAGCCCTGAAACTCTCGAAATCCACGGAGGTGTTCTGGAATGGATCAAAGAGCCCAGACCGTCCAAGAAGGGTTTCATCGCGTTGCGCCAGGGCCGATACCGTTGCAGGGGTGGTGATAAATAAAAGTACCCGTAGTTGTTCGTCACATTGATCCTAGCAGTTTTTACTTGTAAGCAAGAAGAACACGGCAAAGTGTGTGAAATTGAAACATCCGAGCTGGGAGTCGGGGTTCCTTGGTGTGGGGTTGCAGTTCTTTGGAGTGTAGGCTTTGCCTTCCCGCGGCATCGTTCCAAGCACGTCAGGGATACGCGGCCGGAATCTTGTCAGGTCATTCGCGTCCATTTGCGCATGACTGAACCTTATCCAAATCCCTAGGTCTCAATCGAAGAGTTAATGCTTACAGCATGCCGTGTCCGAGTCGCTCCGAGTTTCAGTCGAGGGCTTCGGGTTTCACTGATCCTGTATACCAGGACGTCGTGGACCTTGGGTCCAAAGCAGGCTATTCAATCGACAGACCACCCTAGATATCCGTGTACCTACATCATGTATACTGTTGCCTGGGAGGGGTTCCCGTGTAGGGCATACTTATAGTACAAAGGTGATCAAAAACCATGCGCGGGAAGAATTAAAATGCCCGGAAGGGTGCTGGAGATGAGGCTCAATTCTTCAAGACCCTTCAGCACCACCCCACGCCTAACCTGCTAGCCGGATCAGACCCAAAGCCGACAACCTTACATCCACAAAGATGTGCAATTTTCAAATCAAAGACTGCACCAGCGAAGTCCACATTCGCAACCCTCCACCGTAAAGCCTAAGTTCCACAGCATCAGCTCATCCAAACTCGTTTGGCCTCATAAGGCTTCAGGGTTTAGGGCCTAGGCTTTAGGGGTCATAGTCCGTTGAAATGACGTTGCGGCTTTGCCCGAGCAACTCCCAGTCTTCCTAATCCAGGTGCTCCAACCTTAGCGGATTCGCCGATGCGCCTGGATCGCCTTTAAGATTTCGGTGGAGCATTGGTGGGTTTATGGGGTTCTGGACAGAATTCGGGAAGCAATGAGAGGAAGCTTTGAGGTCTTTGAACTCTTGGGCTCAGGTGTTTAGGGAGTCGGGTCCAGGGTGCAGTGTTTTGAGGTTTTGTTTTCGACGTTTAGAGTGCAGGTGCTCTTGTGTGCAGGACTGGCCCCTTGGGACACTAAACTTCAAACGCTTCATTGTAAACCCTAGCTAACCTTAATGTTAAATAAAACCACTCTAAGCCGAAGGACCTGGACAGCAATTCGATCCTCCGTTTGTTCCTCTGTCCCCTCGCCTGTGAATTGGCTGTGGAGGAGTCTCCGTGCATTCTTCTGGCTTTGACGTAGGGCTTCTTGCAAGAGAAGGATCGCAAAAAGCTGAGATTGTTTGCTGAGGTCCTTTGTTCTCTGAGTGTCGCAGTTACGAAAGACAACAGGAACACACCGCAGCAACAACAACACTAGCAACACCAATCACGATCATTTCCATGTTCAGTGCCATGTTTAGGGATAATGTGAAAGGAGGGAGGCCATCAAGATTGCAGGCAACATCCGAGTGACAGCCGAATATGAGGGCCAACGGTACAGGTATGCACGTCTTTCGGTGGAAGGTTGCATTACCAGTTACTTCAATTTGGATCAAGCAGCAGTAAGCACATCAATCATTATACCGATCGTAGTTTAGCGAAGAATGACAAGATTAAGGAGACTCTAAACAATAATAGCAAGGAAGAGTTGCTGTCAGAGTCGCCACGAATGTGACGGCAAGTTCAAACGAGTATAGATTTCAGTTTTCGGGTTTACCAATTGTGACTGGGATATTCCGCAAGTACGAATTGTGGTAGTTGTCTGCGTCTTGGCCGACGTCGTGGAGTTAGTGCTAGCACTTCGTAGTGGTAGTCGCAATAGCCGGAGTCACTGTGGCGGTGGTGGTGGTGGTAGCAGTGGCAGCAGCAGTAAGTAGTAGAAGCAGTAGGCGCCGGCCCCCTACCAACTACACTCCCCTTTTTTAAACCCTCTCAAGGGCACATCCGTTTTACTCGGCATTTACGGTCCTTTCGTCAGGTCCTCCCACTTCTTGTTGCCTCAAAATCCATTCGTCGACTCTGTGAACTCGAGCTTCGGATTTCGGAAAGGTTTGGGCGGGGCGGGGNGTCGGCGGGTGGCGTCAGGTGGGAGCCGGGGGGCAGGGGGAGGGGTAGGCAACAACGAGACCATAGCGCACACATGCATTTTTCTCGGTATGTACTGTACTTTCGTAATGTCCTACCTCTTGTTGCCTCAAAATCCACTTGTCGATTTTGCAAACTCGAGCTTCCATAGATTTCACCTTGGTTTGACAGGTGTAGTTGGTGGGGGCGGGCGTCGTCCTCGTCTTCGTCCTAGTGGTCGTCGTACAATCGTAGAAGTCGTCGTCGTCGCCGTCTTCGTCGCGGTAGTCGTAGTAATAGTTAAGTAGTAGTAGTAGTAGTAGAAGCAGCAGTAGTAGTAGTAGTAGTAGTAGGAGTAGGAGTAGGAGTAGGAGTAGGAGTGGGAGTAGGAGTAGGAGGAGTAGGAGGAGTAGGAGGAGTAGGAGGAGTAGGAGGAGTAGGAGGAGTAGGAGGAGTAGGAGGAGAAGGAGGAGTAGGAGGAGTAGGAGGAGCAGGAGGAGCAGGAGGAGTAGGAGGAGTAGGAGGAGTAGGAGGAGTAGGAGGAGTAGGGGGGAGTAGGAGTAGGAGTAGGAGTAGGAGCGGGAGTGGGAGTGGGAGTAGGAGTAGGAGTAGTAGTAGTTGTAGTAGTAGTAGTAGTAGTAGCAGTAGTAGTAGTAGTCGTCGTCGTAGTAGTAGTAGTAGCAGTTGTTGTTGTTGTTGTTCTTGTTCTTGTTCTTGCTGGCGCTGCTGCTGTTGCTGTTGCTGTTGCTGTCACTGTCACTGTCACTGTCACTGTTACTGTTACTGTTACTGTTACTGTCGCACTTACTGTTACTGTTGCTGTTGCTGTTGTTGTTGTTGTCGTTGTCATTGTCGGTGTCGTCATCGTCATCGTCATCGTCGTCGATGTCGTTGTCGTTGTCGTCGTTGTTGTTGTGGTTGTGGTTGTTGTTGTTGCTGCTGTTGTTGTTTTTGTCGTCGTTGTCGTAGCCGCCACGGATCACAGAAGGCAGTGTAGCTGTGCTAACCAGGCCAGGGGTGCAAACTCTAGAGGCTCGCAACAGGCTCCTTTCCTGAAGCGTAAAGGTTGTCCGACCGACTGAGCCATATTGCGTGCGCCCCAGCCTAGAGCCTCTGTGGTCGGCCGGGTCCCAATTCCCGGGCCTCGCAGCTAACGTCGCACAATACAGCAACGAGGTAAGCGGTAGGGTTTCCACCAGTCTGCGCGGTGGAAGGAGCAGTACTTGGGTCACTCCTGGTGTTGAGAAACTAGCGGATGGCGCGCCGACTGTGCCTCAGTGTTTTTCTCCCGCCGAAGCTCTTTTGTTTACAGGAGGACCTGCAGCACGAAGCAAACCAAGGAGCAGTTCCAGTCGTCAGTTGGCCGTCTTCTGAACTTGGATGCCTGACAGGAAGCTGTCGAGACGAGGCCTCGTTCCTTGCCTGTCTTCGACTTTTCCACTTCTGGACAAGATACCCAGGGACAGCTGAAGCATTTTTCGGCGCAGTTTTGTTGGCACTNCTTCTGGACAAGATACCCAGGGACAGCTGAAGCATTTTTCGGCGCAGTTTTGTTGGCACTTTGGTTCTGCGCTTCTGCGAGCACTCTCTTACAAGAAGGACCCGGGTCGCCTGTGCATGATGAGCAGTCTGCTCTGGACACTACACCTTTTTCCAAAGGCAGAGTAGACTGCCGCCGACTGCGACAAAGACAGTGCGATCGAACTCCTCCGCTATCGTTGAGAACCTTTTGCGCAGCACCGCTTCTAAGTTGCCAGCGCCTGGGAACAAGTCGAACACAGGAGAGGATGGATGCAGCTATATGGCCTTCGGCCCGAAAGTATCCTCCCAATGCTGGCCCCGATGTGCACCCCAGTGTCTTCTCTTGCTATGGGGTGCCCTTGAGGGCCTGGGACGGCTATCCTCTCTTGAGGGGGAGGCCTGTCCACAGGCCGCCGGGCCAGACTTGTTTTCAGGACAAGGCGCAGGTTGGGACACCGTGGACTCAGGTTCAGAAGAGCAGGCCCACGTCTTCAGTCCCGCCACGCTGTCTACCTTGGTACGGCTCCACGACACATCTGGGTACAGTCGTTAAGCGGACGCGCTTGCTGTGCTGTGCTATGGGTGTCGGGCTACGGCTACGGCCCTCCCAGTTGTGTTCGTTACTGTCCTGCTACCGACGGGGTCAGGCAGTGCTAGGAGTGACGGCCTTTGCGCTCTGACGACGAAC